>KZ308350.1:487891-500094 GCA_000376725.2 Ladona fulva | reverse complement strand
TATTTAAGATAGCTTGATATGTTGGATTCTGTAATCAATTGAAGTTATGCCATGTAATTTGGTTGATTTTATATAAGAACAATTTTTTAACAAGGAGCTGCAGATACACCGTCTATAACTTCTGAGTGCACTCTGTAAACTTAGTTTCCTACAAAGAAAATGTTTGTTAAAATATTTCTTTATTTTTAAGTGAACTGCGACAATTTTTATTGTAGCATCTTACCAGGAAAATTGAAATAGAAACATCGAAAATAGTCGTAAGTTGGTACTTTATTGAATTATTCATCCCTTTGTGTATCTTGTGTAAGCTGTTGGCGAGAGTTAGTGTTTTAGATTTGAAAACGAAGACTGCTTGAAGTTTTCTTGTGCAATTAACTTTACATCGGAAGCTGAAGGAATTACGTATTGTAGAATATCGATTATTTTAGTAAGAAAGTGTAGCATTTGAACAATTGCTTAATTTCCTGTTCTAGATTTAAATTTCAGAGGCCAAAGTTATGAAATTCAAACAATTTCCTAATTATCCTTACAACGTTGAGATGATAGGCATAATTGACGATGTAATTTAAGGATAGGAGTTGATAGATTCGATATGATTTTAAGAATCAGCTAATTTCTTCACCGATTTCATATCTTTGGCTGAATAATAGTGTAATTTGAATCGTCAATGCTTAAAGAAGTTATGTTTAAACTGAAAATTTCACGTAATAGCAGATGATTCTGAAATTAGTGCTTTCTAATTACAGCACCGCATAGGAAAACATTTGCCCCAAAGTAAACTTAGAAGGGAGTGACAAAATTAAGGAATTGCCTCAACGTGAACTGCTAATTGGCTATTAGCTACATAATATACCCATGAGACTCTTACCCCATTTCTAGGTGCAAGCCTTATCGTGCAAAATTAGCTATCACCATTATCCTAAATGCATTTTAAATTTATGGAGGATAATGTTTTCCCTGTTAACATGGGTACATCTTATCTGTTTGAACGGATTCTTAAGTACCTATTTCAAAGGAGTTAATCTATAAGAAATTGGTATTTAAAAAAAATTATTTAATTTCCTATCGCATTTCATTAACTTGAATATATTTTTCCATTTACATGCTCTTGAGTTACGCTTTTGATTATTAAGATTTAGAGATAATGTTTGAACGAATTTTGAACAACAAAGCATTTTTTTCCCAAGGTGAAACGGGCATGAAAAATGTCTCACGGTACCGAACACACACCACTGTATGGTCGGTGCCTGTATGAGGCCGGGGCTGTAAACTCACGCGTTCTTGCCTATAGTCTCCCAAAGGCATGAAGAGATGTTTTAGCGGGATAGCTCAATGGATAAAGTCACCAACCGGAAATCGGGAGACCCGGGTTCGAGTCCCGGTTCCGTCAGGCTCTTTCATGTACCGTTTCTTCTTGTGAATTTACCTAGGTGCACGCCTTATCCCGCCAAATCACTTTTCCTCGTGTGAAAGCATTTTTTGTAACTTCACTCGATTTGTATATGTATTCTTCGCTTTAATTAAATTCAGTTCGATGTAGTGTTTTTTGGTTATATTGGCTAAACTTCACTTACTCTTTGCTAAGAAGAATGATATTTGCATGGCAAAGTGCTAAAGTGATATGTGCGCACATTTCGTCACTCGCAACATGTAGGTCACAAATTCATTCACCTGTTCGTTGATTTGCTCGTAGTTCACGCTTAGTAAACGGGTCGCAGCTCTATGGGAAATGTCCGTAATTAAACTACGTAAAGGAGGAATCGGTAAATCTATTAATATAAATGTACCAAGTTCCGAATTTCTAGTCGCCGCAATTTAATAATAAATTTCCCTCGCTATTCATTGAGCCATTAAATTAGTTATGGCTCTCCAATTCAGCAAAGACTTCAGGATTGAATTATCTGCTACAATGAAATCAAGAACCAACTAGATACCTCTTGTTGGTCGCACCCATTGTCCAAGAGTATTCGATGTGATCTATTATCCGAGAGAATTATTTTCCCACCTATCTACTACATTACATCCAACCTATCTACGTAAAGCATCTATCACTTAATTTATAGGATTGATAAGATTCAAAATTTTCATTAAATCATTTCAGAATTTCAAAATTTATAACATGATCTCAGTTGTTAAAAATTCAGTCATTCACACCATGGGAGTAAAAGGCACTTCTGCATATATTTATACGTACATCATATACAGATTTATTTTTCTGATTACTAATTCTACTTTGTGGGATTTAATTAACGATATTTTCAAAAGAAATCATGTTTTCAAATCATGTTTGCCTAGTCTATGTCATTTATAAACCATCATATTAGATGGTACATACATATTTGAACATCCATTATACCCGTTTGAACAGCCAGAACCGTCTCTTCTCCATTTTTCTGAAAGCATAGCATATCTTCAACTGAGTAAAATGTTGATCGAACAGATTTGGATCATAAATTTAGAGCTAACCAAGACCTCTGTACTCACATGAGTTAAATTTAGGGCTGAGATGTAGATTTTATCTTAATATTAGGGCTACATTTAAACAATGATTTCCATGTTTCAGGATGTTGATCCCTCACTGAATACAGAAACAAAAATTTTCTTTTTCGTAGAAGATTTCGTATGCTGTATTTAAAGTAATATTAAAATATTAGAGTTCTAAAACGAAAATAATTATCATAATGTATAAGTTTCCAGTGCGTATATGATTTGTGACACACCACAACCATCAAAAGTCGGCTGATTCGTCCCAATACGAAATACGTATTGGGATGAATCTGAGCGATTCACTCTTTATTTATTAAGCTTTCTTTAAGAGCGAAATACATATTGGGTTGAATCAGTCGATTTTTGATGGTTTTGGTATATTGACTATTCTTCATGTATCTGCGATCAATGGTCCATTTCATCTTGATGAAATATTGTTAACTAAAACTTGAGAATTGATTAAGCTTATGGAAACGATAGTGGGCATGTAAACTTTTACAGAATGTCGCAAATTGTACTATATTAAGTGCTCCGGGTGAAAGTGATGTGTATAAAACACTTGCATTGGGTGATAAGCATCGGAATGATGATAAATGATAAGCATTGAAATTACAGAGTCCGGTGATTTATTTTCCGGAGGTTCAAATGTAATTCATTAAAGTGAAAAGCATAAGAAAATTCCTTCAAGAAACTAGGGCGCGTCGGACTAAAGAACATTTTCATTGAAAGCGGCATCAATCGCATATCAGTTAAGACGCTCCGATTCCGCAGCATATTTTTCTCTGCTCTGAAACGGAAAATGGAAATCAACATATTTTCGAGATGGAGAAAAATTTCAAGGATAGGAGCTGCACTCCAGCTAAATTACCTCTCGTCCCCAAATTACCCCGGAGATCTCCCCTTATCCGATCATGAAAACTTGCGGAATTCGTTTTATTGTCGCTTAATTTTTCGCTTCCGAACATCAGCTTCGGGTAAGGTGCTTCGGACGCAGTAAACGGCGAAGGTGCACTAATTAGGCCCCGCTAAGCGACGACGGCGAAGGAAGGCTTTAATTGCCAACCTCTCCACATCCACAGCTCCTCTTCTTATTCCACCTTTATACGCACGTCCTCGCTTTTGCTCACTTTCGACACACCCTGTCGCAGAAGGACTTTCGTGAAAGAGACTTTAAACGCTCCACCGCTCCCCTTGGGGAAGGGTACGAAGGCAGGGGTAGAGGGTGGATTTAAAAGGGTTTAAAGAGGGAGAGGGGTGTTTGGACGGCTTTGGCGCGTCACACACGCCGCGGGAGCAATAAAAAGGGAATTGGAGATGCGGCAGTAAAGGAGAGAAGTGAAAGAGGGAGAGAGAGAAGAAAAGCAGTGGAAATAAAAGGGGATTTCTCTAAAAGCCTTGGAGGAATACTTGTTTCGGATGCATCCTTTAAGGACGCGGAATTGCAGAGAAAGGAATGCGGGAGAAGTCAAGGTGAAGGAGATGAAGAGATTGGCCGCGCCAAGAAACTTCCGAAGGAACGGGACATTAAAACCTGAGAAGGAATTGCGAATGAAACTGATTTTAATGTCGATCTACGAAGAAGATGAGTCGTCTTTCTTTTCAGTCGTTTTTCCTTAAAAACGCCTTCATCACCCGTATTACCTGAATAGTTATCTTGGCAACTCAATTGCAATGAATATCCTTTACATTCGCTAACCATTTTAAGAAGTTTGGGTTTCAGGGTGGATGGTTTCGAGGGTCGAACTGTCGTAAGTCTAAGCCAATGGTAATATGTTTTCATTAGATAACAATATTTACAAACGATTATTGGTATAGTTTTAATCGAGAAAGTAAAAATAATATATATATATATTTTTAAAATTGGTAACAATCAAAAAAGAATCGATCGAAGCAGCGTTATCCAGAAGCTGAATTGTTTTCATATTCATCTCTCAAAAGGGGTTTTCCGACAAGAATCTCTTTACCATTACCTATCTGCAAGCACTTTTTTGTTCAATAGCCTTATGGACGAAGATGTAGAATTCGAGAGATTCAACGGAATCAATAATAAATATTTGACTTATAGCATTTCATTATCTGATCAATAGGTTGAGTAGATTTTGCGAGAATGAAATACATTTTTCTTAATGAAACATTGGATGGCCTAACGCCTGCAGTTCGTGGTTGAATAATTTCTCAATCATTTTATGAGGTTTTACGTGATTTTATAATAACTGGATCGAATCGTAACCCTTTAGTACGGATCTTAATATCTACCTTTTCATCCTCAAATTATGAAAATGGATGTGATGTTCCTCAAACATTTATCGAATGGAACGTTCTTAAACTGGGTTCTCTCATTCTTCTTCGTATGCGTAAATAACTCGTATTTATCAAATGACACGTGTTTAATACTTTCCTTAAAATGAGAGACTAATTTTCGATTTAAAAATTTCTGATCGTTCTTTCTCAATTTACGAAAAACTGATAATAAACATACAGATTAACTCTGGAAGTAAACAACGTTGGTATAGTCGAATTTGGCATTTAACATCCCATGATATTTAAATCGTTACTTAAATACCATTCTGCATTTTTAGTTTCTAATTCCGTCGTGGTTAAATCCTTCCTTTCGATGAGCCGCTTGAACGTTAAGTCCAAAGGGCTTTAATTTCTATCTGAACTATTCAAACAATCATTATAGAGACCGCCTGAGTTGGATGTCCTGCAATGTTTCTCAACTTTGCTTTTCATTGCACCTTATACGGTAGTAGTAGGAGTTATGTAGCAATGCTTTCATCATTTAATTTGTGAAGGCTCTTTGGAATGGAGGAGAATTCAATTCCAAGTGGCTTTCAATTACCTCTGTCATTCTATCTGAAGCTATTACGATTTCCTTATATCAAGGAAACAATTTCATCAAGAATAAAAGTACTCTCAAAGTTATTTTTTAAATTTTTATTCCTTATTGCACTGGGTTTTCTAGGTAATACCAGACGCTTTCTCGCTGTTCTCATTGTAGTGGAATTTAGTTTTCTACGAATAAATATTCAAGTAAAGAAGTTAGTTAAATAGTCTAGAGCAAGATTCCGATTTGAAAAATTGAGTCATTTTCCTGGAAATCATTTGCTGACTAATGATTTTGTTATTACTGCGTTTTTGGTTCAAAGTAATAATAATTTCTGCAGACAATTCTGCGAATTTAAAATGACATAAATGACGATATAAAAGCGAGATAATTGTGAAAGGACACATTTATTCGTGTAAAAAATGGAGTGCTTTTTCTCGTTGTCATAGGAGAATTGCCGTTCCTGTTTGAGTAAGCCTGTTCACGTAGCTGCTTGAAGTAACTCTGATTTAGAATTTTAAGGTAAATGAAAACTTTAGGATGTCCTTTTACGCGATGAAGGGGTTGGGTTTGTTGTCTCTTAGAAATGGTTGTAATCAATACCAAGTTGCGACTGTTGGAGTTGCTGTCCATTCTATTAATTCTCGCATAATGCTGATAACGCTTTGATGGGTATACTGACATCAGGTGAAGACTAAACTCACGAGCAAATATAAGGGAAGGAAGGATCTGAGATACGTCCGCTGGTTAAGGTAAAAGATAAGAATGACCCATATTACCATTTGGGAAAAGCAGTTGTGATAGAGTCCAAGGGCAAATGGAATATAGCAGTAAACTGGGTGTATGCAAGAGATTAAACAGGTCAGTTGCTCTAAAACCTTACGCGCAACACCACGAGGAACTAGTTCACCGACTGAAGTCGGACGGGCAACTTGGAAACAAGTATTTACAGTGTAAGCCCTTTTGTTTCCTGCTTTCGCAATTATCTTTCACTAGCTGGAGGATCAAATGACTAAAATGTCATTGTATTTTCTATGTGATTAATTTTGTCCACAAATGTTTAACACACTTTCCATTCTTCCCTTAAGAAGGAGAAATCACCCAGCTGTTATGATTCAGGATTAAGTTGTCAATAATTACTGCTGAGGATTCAGCAGTGAGTAGAAATGATCTTACGATAAAGCATATTCAAACATGGATATGAACATGCGGCTTCATTGGCCCGTTACTAATTGTAAATGCATGCACTCCATATTGGTTTCAGGGCTTGAATCCCAGCCGTGTATCCATAAATACACATGCATTTATCCTAAACTCATTTGAAATACACGGAATGACTATGTAGGATAACAAGAAACATTTAAGCCATTTCCTACCTATCATAAATCCGGATAGTCCGAGAATATGATTTTGCCAGTGGGATAAACACAAACCCTATCCCCGGGCATCGGTTGAAACGAGATTATGGATATGAAAGATAACGACAGAGCGAAAGCAGCGGTTTTCAGCAGCGGGAGAATGCAGCGGTTTTCAGCGACATTTGAAGGGAGACAAAAGGAAGAAAAAGGGGAATGCGTGTCTGAAGAATTCGGAGAGAGGGACGAATTAAATGAAAGAGAAAATGGCGAGGGATGGGCAACTCCAATCATAAGAGGATAGGGGATATGGAAGAGAGAGAGTGAAGGGGGGAAAATGCGTGTTTCCTGAATGCTGGCGCCACCTGTACTGCACTTAGTCCCTCTCTGTCGGCGGCCCAATTCGTCCCATTCGACCGTCGTCCCAAAGCGCCTCTCCTCTTCACACTCGAGTGCACTCGCGCGCACGTACAGCTTTATTCCCTTCCGTTTTCTCTTTTCTTCTCCTTCCGTACGCTTTCGTCTTAATCCTTTGTACGGCGCTTGCTCGTGTCCGACGTTTTTCCCCCGAGTTAAAGCCGAGCTCGTGCGGCGTGCAATCTCTTTAAAAGAACGTCACAATGCGTTGCATCCCCGCGCTCCTTTTCCATCCGAAAGCGCACACAATTCGAACCACGTGTAACGTACCCGGGGATGCAAGCGTTATTGTGATTTCTCCTCAGAGCTTTCGTTTTGGCAAGGCCTTTTGCTGCGATATCCGAGAGTTAATTTGAAAGAATTTCGATGGAAATATTTTATGATGTGGAGACGTATTTTGGCTTGAGTTCAAAGGTAAAATTCTGCCTGTCTAGACAAGGATTGTGAAATTGGCGGATTACATGCCATGAAAATATTCTCTACTAATGAAGCTATATAAGTGGTTTATGCCGAAATACCTTTGATCTTTCGTAAATTATTCACTGAAGACTCGTTTTCAATCAGGTCACTAAGACAACTCGATCATAGTCTCGTTTTTGATAAAGACCTGATTAAATCTCTGTGTATGACCGGGAAATATGTAAAAGAGGGGCAGATTTTGACCGAAATACATATTCCAGCGTTAAGTTTAACGAATTTAGAGAGAATAGGTGGCTGATGGGAAATATCTCGGGTAGTGCCAGTTTTAAACGGTGTAAAGATTGAAGAATTAGACGTATGGTCAAAGTTTTTCTGACATTTTTCTCTGGTTTCTAATTTAGAGTTTTAAGCACTGTTTTAATGATCGTGGCTACTATAGGTTTTATTCAAAATACCAATTTGAACAGGAATTAATTTTATGTAGAATCTGATTTATCAAGAAAATTAAATCAATCTAGAATTGATTATTTAGAGAAGGAGGCGGTTATCGCCAAAAATTCGATTAGATTTTGATTTGTGATAGGCAATAAAAGTTCACCTATATGTAATCAAAAGTTTGTAGTAGCAAGCTTAAAAGCCATTAAAATTAAATTTAAATAATTAATTAAAATAAGCCATTTTTGTCTTTTACCTGATATTCGTTATCTCAAAAATGTTGACTTTCAATCCATGAGCTTTAATTTTATGGAGGAACAATTAAATTATGAGTCGTAAAATTGTTTGTTTTAATTTTTCGTTTGATAAAGGAAATTTAGATATCCTCATCAAATCGTGCGGGAGGAGGTTAAGAAATCAATCGTTTTTAGTAACGACAAGAGATGATAACTAAATGGATACACCATTCATCGCTCAGCTAACACTTTAATAAGCATTTTGAGAAAATGTACTCGGAAAATAATTTTCAGTAATTAAATTTTCTTTTGCAAGAGTTATTTTTCTAGTCCATATTTTTGTGGCAGTCATTTGCTATCGAATTTGATCACTTTACACGTGATTGCATGAAATATTCGAAGGTTTATAGGTAACGAAAGATATTTCCTATATCAAGAATGATGGATTATGCTCTAGCGCAATAACGCGGCGAGATTTGCAAGCATTCATTTTTATGCACAAGACGGAATTCAACCCGCATTCCTTTCATCTACGGAAAGATTAATTTCGTGGAGAATCATAATTATTTCACTCAGAAACAAACTAAGTAGATCTCATTTCCAAGCAGAGAACGGACGGTGGTCCTATCCCCAGAGAGACGTCAGATCTTTCAATTTTCCTTTGGATTTCTGCTTTCATCCCCTTCATAGACAGAGTAGAAGTACCCGGGCGCCTCTGCTGAACTATAGGATTAATTTGGAAACGCCCTCACGTCACGCCTTGGGCTGTATAATGTCGCCGTCCACCTTTCCCTTTTCTACTTGCACCCCGGTCATTTCTCTCCCTCCTCCTTGCCCTCCCTTTCCCTCAACTCTGTTTCACTCCTCCCCTTGCCCAGCTCCTTGGTAAACTTGCCTCGTCCACTATCCCCTTAGAGGAAAAAGCATTCATTCTATTGGCGTAGTGGGAGAGTTCCCAAATGGGTACGAACACAGCGTCCATTACAGAAGAGACTTGATTGTGTCGCGTAGTCCTTCCTAACAATAGAGTTTACTGGTTCCTTTAACATAAAGTTTCTGCTGTGTTTTATTTCTGCCCGCCCTGGATTATCCCTTCCTCGCCTCATTCCCTAACTCCTAGTCACTACGAAATACCGTCCCTTCTAATGAGATTTTCATCCGACCAAAATGAATCCTTTCCTCTAGTTCAAAACAATCCCGAACGGTGTGAATGATAATGAATAANTTCTGCCCGCCCTGGATTATCCCTTCCTCGCCTCATTCCCTAACTCCTAGTCACTACGAAATACCGTCCCTTCTAATGAGATTTTCATCCGACCAAAATGAATCCTTTCCTCTAGTTCAAAACAATCCCGAACGGTGTGAATGATAATGAATAAAAGACGATATATTTTTTAATTGCCTGAAGTACCGGTTAGGTCACTACGAATTACGATGGTTGAACTCAATCTTAATGCTAGCACAACTGTGAGTTACTTGTTTAGGGAAATATTTTAAATGACTTTTCCGTAATAGTACACATTAGACTTCTTGGAATGGGGAAATCTCTATAATATTCTGGATGTACAGCGTATAATAAGTAAGAGAAAGTTGAGGCGATAATTTCCGCTTCCTGCCAACTTTTGCATGGATTTCATTAAACCTCGCGAAACTAAAACCATCATCCACTTCCTCTAGAATGATTTATTAACAGCAGGTTCAGATTTAACTGCCATCGAATGTCTCGCCAGCTGGGCAAGTAGGGTTNCGTTCCACAGTACATATCTCTAATTGAGAAGCAAGTACATCACCACGGAGCATCCTTGGCACACCACGAAATTCCATTGGCGCACCACGGAGTCCCCGTTGTGCATCACGCGACGGAGGAGGTCCATCATCCGATTCCCGTGGTACATCACGCCGATTCCGTGATACATCACGAAGTACCAGGAGTGCACTATTCCGATGTGGTCCATCACGACACGCCTGTAGTGCACCATTCAGTTCACGATGTTCACGGTCACCACCATGGCGACGTTGTTCATCACACGCCTTTGGTGCATCATGCAGTTCCCTTAGCTTATCACAAAGTGTCGCAGTGGCGCAGATAATAAACTGTAACATTGGTTTAAGTGTCTGAGATCTTAGAGCTCAAGAATATTTTCTGCGCGTCAGGAATTGGAAGCGCCAAATAGCTGCTGGTTCCTGTCATTAAAGTTACCCACGGCTTAGTATTACTCATCGCGACAGTCAAATTTCCAATCGTTTATTGTGTTTGTTAATAAAAAATGGTTTATCTTTACTGATGTGTTTCAATGAACATTGGGGACTAGTTTTGAATCACCTTCATCGTATCTTAACTTAATTGAATCAAAATGGAAAAATTTCATGACATTTAAGATGAAAAATCTTTACTAATGAATTAGCACACAGGTGTCACTTCTGAAAGGTAGCAAGAAAGGCGAGCAAGACCAATGGAATATAACGCACTCCGGAACTACAACTCAAAGTTGTCGTTAAACATGTTAAATTATATCTCTTTTAGTCCTTATTACTAGAAATTTTAATTTTAAAAAGCCCACAGGTTATGATTAAAATCAATCCATTAGAAATAGCTTTGCAGTATTTAATATTTACGAAAGAAACTTGGGTCGACTTATACACGAGATACGTAAAAAACGGTAATTCTAAGAAACATTCGTGTGGTCGACCTATACACGAGATTGTATACATACATCCACATATACACGACTGAATACGGTAATTCTCTTAGACGAAAAGTTCCTCTCATATCTACATCCTCATAAATACCCTGCAAACTCCATTTCGGAGTTTGACAGGGGAAAGCTCATAACTTATAACAGATGGACACCTTATTCGGATGTATTAAAATTCAATTAAAACTGTCTTTGAAATTTATCTGCAAAACTGATCACAATTCCCTAAATAATTTTCTTGTCGATATGCATACATTTTGTGTAATTTTAAAAACTCGCAACTTAAAGCCAGATTAGAGAAAGGTGCTAGCAACAGTCCACAATACAATGCAGTGTGGTAGAGTGTTCTCCCAGATAAAATCACCTATTATTTATTTTAAATGAGGTTTTTATCTTTCCAGACTTAAAGAATGTAAATCTCTCCCTTTTCAACGATACCTTGGCGAACGAGTTACGTGAGTGTTAAAAGTGAAAGTCCGTTTTCATCCCATGACAAAGGCTGTCGGAAGACTAACTCTAGATAAGTTGATTAGGAAATAAATACGATTTAATTTGCTTCCATGCATCTCTTAGATGAATTGTTTCTGGCGTTTCGGTTCTTTTGAATTTAGTAAATTGATTAGAAATAAGAATTTGTATAGAGAGATTTGGAGTGTTCTGAAAGGTTGACTCAACAGATCAATTAATACGAAAACACAAAATTACAAAGGACACAACCTGGGCTTAGATACAAGGAATCGTCATCAGATACAAACGTAAAAAATACTCAAAATATCTAAGAAAAACGAAGGTCGTTATCACAGAATACCGCCGGATCAAGGCCGGTGTAGGAGGCACGGAGCACTGAACCGGTAGGGAGCACTGTACAGTGAGCCCTACCTGCAGGTGGCGTTCACTGTACAGTGAGCCTCACCTAGGTAGCGTTCACTGAACCTAGGTAGCGATCACTTAACATAAGAATACGGAGCGGTACTCATTGCGCGCGCCTCAACCCCAAGTTTTCTACGGGTGTGCACTCTGAACTAGACTATGTAGGTAACACATACGAAATAATTTAACGTTATAAATATATTTTATGAATTATAAACATTTTAATATATATTTGTTTCGAAAATTCGTTTATGGTATTTTCCATTAAGATAGAACGTTAAAATTTACGGAGTCGTTAGAAGATGCAGTTTCCTATCGTATGGCGTAAGGATTTTTGTCCTAGTGGCCCCGGGTTCGATGCTGGGACAATTCGTATAACCGAATTTTCAAAAATTCGTTTAGGGTATTTTCCCTTAAGATAGAGAGTTGAATTTCACGACATCGATAGAAAATATTGATT
>KZ308350.1:412744-470945 GCA_000376725.2 Ladona fulva | reverse complement strand
AACGATAGAAATATAATCATTGTATGTTATTTTGATAGTTTCATTGCTTTTAAGGAAACAATACACTGTTCTAATATTTAAATACTATTTGGAAATGTTTACAATGAACCGAAATTGATGCTATTTATTTATTAACCAATTGTATTAATGTTAGTAATCAAAAAGCACATTTTGATCTACATACTTTAAATCACGGAAAACTTTTGATTCGTTTCCCACTATTCACTTGCTTTAAATCTACATAGCAGTTTTGCAACCGTGATGTGAGTTTTAATGCTCAATTTTCATTTAAAATTAAGGAACATTTACTAAAAAAACTTTCTGTCGTGTATCTAAGTAGGCAGTGGACGTAGAGAGGACTCAACGAGATATAAAGTCAAATAGACAAGAGCGAATAATAGTAGCGATAAAACAGATGGAAAAGTAGAAGGAACAGATGAAGTAGTAATGGAATAGCTGCACAGATAGTGGTATGGAGATGCCATCCGCTTTTGCGTAGGCAGTCACCCTTGCCTGAGACAAGGAAAATTCTCTGAAAGAACTTTTCCTATCTTTGTAGTTTTATTTCGATAAAATCTTAAAGGAAAGGATTTGCGAATCAAAAAAGATTCCTAAAAGGAAACAACTAAGTGTTAACTGTGTGACTTTTATAAAATTTGCCTTAACGTGAACAATGTCCGTAAAGGTATAAGTGAATTATTTCCGGAAAGAATGGGAAAGTATCCCTGAAATTTGAATATATAACGAAACGCTTTATAAATGCGAAGAAATCAGCCCAAACCCCTGTCGTATCCTCATACCGACCGTTAGAAACCGGAAGCTTCGCAGAGGGAATGGGGCAAATAGGCCAGCTGAGGAGTGAGGTAGTTGCCGCTTGATTTCCTCAGTTAGCCCTTATGCTATAAATGGAATACATTGACACCAGTATAGTACAATTATGTAATGTAGAACACTTTTATCAGCACGCAAGTGACCAATGCAGACTCATCATCACATCACAAATATCTCGTTTGGTTTTATATTAATTGTACCGATACCAGAACGAAACTAAATAATTGCAAATCTAAAGTAGGCTTTAACACGTTTGATTTGGCACCTGTAAGGAGAATTTTTCCTTTCCATGAATTTCAATCGACTTGGAACATAAACCGTGGCTGTAACGTTCATTAACTTTGTAAAGATTCCATTAACTATTTACGCCACATAGTAATTTTCACCATGCACAGTATTCAGATATTTTTAGACGTTTGTTCACGTATTATCATTTAATTCAGAAAAAGCCTTTGTACTTTGAAAACAGGAAAGAATTTCTCTTTTAAAGAAGAGTTATGATGAGGCACATATTTTTCCCCTTCTCTCAGTTCCTTCAGGTCCAGAAGGGACCAGTTCTCGGCGACCGAATTCTTTAGCGTCCAAAATCATCGCCAATCCACGCATCGACTTTTTTCCTTCGGGAGACACCAAAGGTTGCCCCTAACAATTCTCCATTCATATCACCCTCTTCCTGGAAAAGGAATTACGCTCCAAAAGAAGCCATCGTCGCTAAAGAAAGATTCCTATGAAATTCCTATCTCCCATTCCCATTTGTATTCATTCATTTGCCCAAACGCCAGATTCAGAAGAACGAGAAGATGGAACAATGGTGGTGATTGTGCAATGGCGTTATCTTTGCGATAAAACTGATTATCTCTCGAAGTCATGAGTAAATGATTTCTTAACATCACGACTTATCTTAAATTAAAACAGCTGTACCTGTGAAATTGCCCTTATGTGGGTGTATTACGTTAATTACTTGAGAGTTTGAATAATCTGTAATTTGCTTTTATTAAGGATTGGTTTAAAGCGTGCGACTTTTTCAGGAAAGTGACGAATGGGAATGGATGTAGGAAATTAGTAAAATGTGTTATTTGTAAAGTTCCTGCGAATTTAACGCTACACACTTTAAACGAGACATAAATTCAGTAAAAGTTTCACGTAGTCGATACTTAAGCCCGGTTCTTCCACTTCCCGCGCGGAGGTTTTACGATTGAACTACCCAAGATTTTATTGCCTAATTGTGTGCAATATTAGGTGACTGCAGATTGCTCCGTTAGACTTTGAAGCTGTGAACACTGAAGATGTTTAAAGTTGTGACCGTTTGTTTAAACCAAGAATATATTAGTTATTACTTTGGAAAGAAACTTATGCTGAACTTCAAACATGAAGGGAACGCTTTATAATTTAATCAAATTTTATTTTTGGGACAGAAAAAAATTACCTTAAAAGTTATAAATTTAAGCTTAAGTATTAAACTTAAAGAAATACCTACTATCATACTAAGTATCAATACGTACATTAAAATATTTCTATCTTACATTTAGTTTACTCAAGGTATTTGCAATCTTAAATGGTGATTTTTACATCCAACACATCTCAAAGGAAAATAAATAAATTACAGGAATTTTTTTCTTGATAAAATATAGGGTAAATGGACATAGAAAAACTTTTATAAAATTTGCATGGACGAAAATTGCAATTTTAAAGGTTGATTTTGCTATTATTGGAGTGTTATTAACGTCACCATTATCGAATAGACGCTACCAACGCCTAGAAACACTGAAATTACTAACCATGGAAATAGAACGGAGAGAGTTGGAGAAAGGCAACATTTACGTAAGATGACAGTATGAACTAATTTGGCATTGGAATTTCAAGGCTAAACTCACTAAATCTTGATAATAAAGTTTGAAGCCAACTAAAACCCTTTGTTTATTTTTCCAGAATTACCGTTGTATAAAACCACATTCACGATGAACTCTAATTAACGCAACCATTCTAATCTCTGTAACTCGCTTTAGTTCCTTGAAACCTTCCTAGACTGAAGACCTATACGGAAATCACTCTCTTCAAGAATATATTTAAACTCTCTCTGACTTTGTCGCGTCTCTAAGACACCTGAGGTAAACAAAGAAACTATATAACTTCAAGGATGTGAAACGACCTTAACGCATTCATTCTCCCTTGAATCCGGGGAAATTCCAAACTTCTTCTCCGTCCACATTTCTTAAATAGCTTCTCTTCATTTCCCTTTCTCTCCATTCCGACCACATTCCTTCTTCATCTCCGCCTAATCATACTCCCATTTCTACTCTATCACTCCTTCCTTCCTTCGTTCTTCATTGTCATCTTCCGAAAGACCCTCTGTCCCGCAGACTCAATTGAATGCAAGGCACGTCCTATCACGTCTTTGCCAGTTGGAGGAGGCTCAAAGGAGTGCTGTAGGAAGAGAGGGAAGGAAAGGCGAAGAGACGGCGTAGTATATCTGCGGCGCGAGGAAAATCGGCTCATTCGATAGGCCAAGGAAACGCGGGGAAGAGATGAGAGATAAGAGGGCACATGACGAAGAAAGGTTGGTTCGGAGGCTAAGGATGTAACTCGGCGAAATGAATACAGTCGGAGATCCTGTGAAGTGGAGAGGGACGAAGACGGAAAAAATGGAGCAAGAAAATGACGAATTAGCGCGTAAAGGATCCATTGGAATCAGATGGGATGTGGAACGATTTGCGGATACAAGCCGAAAGCAAAAAATGGGTAGACTTCCTCATAGGGAAAATTTAAAGGAACGCACTAGAAAGAGAAAAATGACGCACGATCGCCGAAATAAGAGGGAGTGAATATGCAAGCAATCGATGCACGATTTTCCTTACTCCCAATCAGATCCAAGGGTTGTTTGCCACGCAACATGGACCCAAAACCAAGCTGTATCAAAATTTATTGTTCGTGTCAAAATGATGAACGATGCTACGTTTCATTTCAATTCAGTTGATACCACAAAATACACCTCCTAGATCTCACCTACGTCACATCTGATGAAGGAAGCGAGCCAGAAGATTAGGCGTTCATAATTAAGACTCTTGAGTAATTTATCGCTTAAAAGCGAGTTCAGGCCTCATGTGCGTTACCGTTGGAATGAAGCAATTTAATGTTCCATAGCTGGGTCCAACTTAATTCTGTTCCAAATTATTCAAACGAAGTTCACCAGTGTGTTAGTAACCCTTTGAAGATAAACAATACTTGTTGATACGACTTCGTATATTTGTAGAGGGCACGGCTGTTCATTAACAGAGTATGTAGTTACAAACTTTGTCCTTCAGGTACGGAATGGGTCACTTCGATAGCAGTCTCAAGGTTGAAGCAGCTTCCTGTTCTAGTTAGCGTCTTACACGAAGAGGAATCTGCAAATTATACATTAAAAATGGTCTATGTCTATGTGAGTACCCTGCAAGCCGCCTTTCGGCGTGTGGCAGGGGGTGCATGCACCATGACTCTATTTCCTTAATCAATTATTTTCGTGTATCGTTCGCGGAAAATATGAGTTCTTGAATCTATTGGTTCTGGGATCTATTTTTCTGATCTTTCTCGCATTATCGGAACGGCATATGTATCATGGTGAACGCATTATATCGGCTACATCATCTCTGAACGTGCTTTCTCTGAATTTATCCAGTAAATTGATCGATTGTTGAAATCTTCTAAAATCCAAAGATTCCCATTTTCCGTCCTGGAGCATCTGAGTGACTCTCACTGATTTATCGTAGCTATTCTTCACAAAACGAATCGCCTTTCGCTGCACTTTTTCTAATTTGTTAATACAACACTTTTCGGCAGGGTCCCATACACTACACGCATACTCAAGATGAGGTCTAACTAACGCAAGATAACATCACTCGCGAACGTTTTCGTCGCTCCGACCGACTTTTTTCTTTACGAAGCCGAGTTTTTTAAGTGCTTTTCTGCATATATTATGGATGTGAGTACTCCATGTTAAGTTATTCGTGAGAGTTCTTCCAAGATATTTCACTGACTTGACTTTTAATAAGTTTATCCCATGGAGACTGTACGGATAATCTTTAGTAATAGATTTTCTTTCGAGGAAGTTAACTACTGAACATTTGTCTACATTTAGCTCTAATTGCCAATCATCGCACCGAATGGTAAACAATGTAGCTTTTGTTGGAAAAGATTTTAACGGAATAAGACCTGAAGCACTTCCGTAAATATCCTCCCCTTAAACGAAATCATAAATAAAGTTGTTTGGTTTAATTTTGAAATTAAAATATACTAAGCGAGGATAAAGTATATATGCAGTAGTGCGGTGTTTGGCAACCAGTGTGCCGCTCTGTGTAATGTACTGTGAGGAAACTCTTGCTGTACCGCGTTAAATCCGATGATGATGCATTCCTCGATTTTTTATTCATGCATGTGCTTTATTTGCGCTCTATTTTCCCGTGTATTAGGAGTCCGCAATGAGTGCATCAATACTTTGAATTAAAACTTTTTGTTTCTTTGTATTAAATTTTTAGAATTAAACTACTAAAGGTATGGTTTAGTTCTCCACGATATTTAAGGTAACACGTTATTATGGCAAGGAAGACAGAAGATTGAGAGGAAAAACAGTACCTAGCAGAAAGAAAGGTCATTTAAACAAACAATATACACAAAAGATCAAGTCATCAGTATGATATCATATGAACGGAGTACTCAAAAGAAAGAAATTTTATATGAGGTGTTTAAATATGATTCCATATTTTTTATAAATGGTATACAGAATTTACTCCGTTAGTAAAGTGAAGGGGAAGTTGCCTCTTGAATAACTTCCTCCAATTCCATTACGAATTGAAATGTAATTTCCATGGAATTTTCATGGAAATGAGCTGAACGAGTATTTCTTGACAGAAATAACAGTGAGAGAAAAATGAAGGTTTTAAGGGAGAGGAGTGAAAGTTAAATTTAGGAAAAGAAGTAGAGAAAATGAGAGGGGGTGTTAGATATAAAGAGACACACCAAATCCCTTACAATGTCTCCAGTCGGAGGAAATAAAGAACGGGTTCCAGCGACTGCTTGGAAAAAAATCTTTCGCGAGACGAGTGAAAGGCAGGAAAGGTAGATAAAGAGCGTGGCAAAGCGAGAGAAAGAGAGAGACGAAGTGGAGAGAAAGAGAGAGAACGGTGTGGATACCAACGTTTCCGAGTGAGAGTTAGATTGAGAGAGATAAAAAAGGAAGGGACGTTCGATGGGTCATCTGTCTTTTGTTTTTTATTATTCCGACAGAGGGAAAAACAAGTCATATGCGGAGGGACTATAGCATTATTCATCAAGGCTTTCCGAGGATTTATATCCCCATTTTTGCACCTGGAAAACATTCATTTACTGTTCTTTTGACAAACGCGCGAAGAGCTAAAAAAATACATTCTGTTGCTGTAAAAGTGCGAGCGATCCGTACCTTTTGAGTGGCTCCCTAAAGTTCAAATGGCATCGCATCGGCAGCGTTACGTGATGTTTACTTATCATTTAGCGCAAACTTTTCAGGACGCTTTTCAGATCCCATTGCGAATTTCAGGAGTGCGAGGCAAAAAAATAAACTATCGGTTAATTCCTCGGGTTGTTTCGCGCGCAGGGATGAAGTTTTTGTATGCTCAGCTCGAGTCTCCTTTGAGATTTACTCCGCAGGGAAATTCCTTAATTATGCTCGCGAGATGGAAAGTTCTGTCTCCGAGAAATGAAAGGTTTCATCTCCGAAGAAGATTAAGTAGAGGAAAGGTTGGGATTACGGAGACATTGTACTCACGTCTTAACCGTCAGCCAAAGTAATATTTAAGAACCCGGTCTTTCCTAACTCTTCCGTCGCTTAACTTTCTCTTTTCTTCCCGGTATTCGTCCGAATTGTTCCCCATTGCGCAGTGCGGTGATTCATTTTACGGGGCCTTTCTCCTCTTGTTCCGCGGTTTTCGTGTTTTAGAGGATACAGTCCCACGCTTTTGCCCCGTCTTCTTATCACTCTTTCTCTCTCTTCCTCTCTCTATCATCTCATTCTGGTTCGATCCTTCCCTTTCCCTTCCTCCTTCCTTTTTCCCTCCGACTCTTCTGTTTGACGTTTGTTATTCATTTCCGGTTACTAAGCGACCAAAATATTCTTTGGCTCTCAGGGGATACGCTGACCAATCGGAACTTGCGGATAACCTCTCATAATTTCATTCCTTATGTAATTTGTATTCCTTATTCCTTCGTGAAATCGAATGAATCAGCCCCGCTGTAGTTTGAAGGTTACTAGGTTATTTGATGTTCTGAATTTATGTTTCCTTCTTCATTTTGGCTGGTCTGATTCTAATTTTCAACTATCAATGTTTGCGTAAAGATTAGAAATTGATTACTTTCATTTAAACGCTAAGCAAATAGAAACGCGACTGACGAGGAAAGAAAACCGTATGTATTTGTGCTCACAAACATTCTTATTTTATTTCTCCTATTCTTCCTTCAATACTTTTCTCCGAGATGGGGAATTGCTGTATTGTAGTATTGTTAAAATTGCTTCGACAGCTTAGGTCATTTCGCACGTGGGCCCCCACAGGGAATCGAAATCGAAATTTCAATGTTTCAATCTCTCCATGGTTTTCGGGTATTCAACACGTCGAGTCTTGAAAATGTGTGGACAGATTCCCTAGTATTACATCCGGCGTTTTCCGGTCAAACCTTTTAATGGAATCGCCGGGCTCCGGACGCGACGTCAATTTTGATGGTGTTCCGACGCCGGAAATTGACGGAATTGACGTTATGTTGAAGTTACAGAAATCATGATTTTAAAAAATAAGAAATGTATTCGTGGTTTTATGGTTGTTTCCTCTATGATTCCATTCCAACGCTTCACTCCATCTTATGTCGCTATGGTGCTTTGTGGCACTTATTAGACTTAGCTTCTTTTGAAAGAGTGGTCGAAGAACTTTCGTGAATTCGTGAAACTTTCGTGAATCGTGAGGATGACTACACCTTAGTCGAAACCGGTCGCTTAATAAACGAATTCGTGGAACTAAGACAAAGTTGTTCTCTTCCTCACCAACGTTTCGTGAATTTTCTTTTGAAGAGTATTAATAAACGTATGCTTTCATATTTAGCCGTAAATATTTTAAGACTTAGCTGTCCACAATCATATCCAATCCCTACTCCTTTTGATAATGTCCCGTGTACCGAAAACATGAAGCAATTCTCGATTTATGTATTTAATAGTAAACGTTGCAATTTGGTCGGAGGACAAGGTGGCAAAGGTCAAGGGGAAGTAAGAAAAATAATTACCAAATCTCTCCGGCATTCGCCCAAAGACGGGAGGAAAACCCCTCCAAAAACTTCCCGTGAGATATACGGAACGAGATACGGAATTGATGTACGGAACGAAAAAAATAGCAGAACGAAATAAGCAAAAGTGTTCGTCCAACTTATCCAGAATAACGTATTTGGTATGGTACTTTATGCAATATTTTCCGCTTCGTCCTTTATTCGGGTATTCCGACTCAAACAAACACTCAAGCGGTGCTAATGCACTATGGCTTCGCCTTTTGCAGATACAAAAACTCGCTGAAGTGGGTCAGAGCACGCAAAACACACGCGGACAAACGCATCCGAAATGACGAATCACTCAATCGAAGTTTCAATCAGTACAAAAGAAAAGCACCCGTTCTTTTGAACGGCCCCTTGGCATTCTCCCCCGATAACATCAATCACTCAAGAAGCAATTTCGCAGCCTCCCCATCCCCTCCGCAAACCCTCTTCAAGATAGTGAGCGAGTAAAAAAAAAAACAGTCTTCTTCCCTTCTGATGCTCATCTCAACCCCTTACCTCACACGTGACCTCCTTCCCCTCTCCATTATCTCTTTTCCCATCTCTCCCAAGAGCTTTTTACCCACACACGGACACTGCGCCTCACTCCTGCCCACCGACCACCTCCGATGCTCCCGACTCACAAATGATCACAAGATATAAAACTTCCTTTTCTGCGATTTTCTGCTTAACCCTTCCACATCTCCCTTCTTTGCCTCTCTATCGCGCCGACCTCTCATTTACGACGGGTTCAATCGCCTACGCAAAAAATGCCCACTGAAAATCTACAAGGATCCTCTCGAGGAGAAGGAGAGGAAAAAGACACCTTAACCATGTTTTTACGCAGAGTGCAAGGGAGCAAAAAAATTAATGTTTTCAGAGTGTTCGGGTGCGGGCCTCCCCTTTGTAAGGGATTGGGGCGAAAGAGAAGGGGGAAAGAAAGGAGAGAAATTGGGAGAATCAGATATAGGAAAAGAAGCGAGCCGTAAGGGAGATATCAGCTGGAGATGGTCCTGATGTGGCAATGGGGAGAGCGTTGTAATAGAGGAGGGACGATTCCGTAAAGCGAGGAGATAGAAGTTAGAGGGAGTTAGGATGGATTTAAAGTAAGGACGCTCTGGGATAAGGGGAATTCTTAGGAATGAGGAGATGGATAAAATGTCTGTTTGGAAGTGGCGAAGGGCGCGTGCGGATGTTTNGACTTCCAGCTTCTGCATTAGAATTTGACAAATCCAGAAAAATGTTTCCTGTTGATTATCGGCATTCATTCGGCCTTTTCCTTCCATTTTAGCATTCCTCCGATCAAAAGCCCCTCCCGCAGCCGCAGACCCCACTGAAGCCAACGACACGCGCGCCGCCGGGACGGACGCGGAAAAAATGCGATAAATCACGAAAAAGTCAGTAAAATGAATCGCTTGAATATTTCACCGGCGTTCGGTCTCCCTCCCTGCATCCTCTGGTAGACAATGAGTGAGATTGCAGGAGCGTCTCTCTATAGCCTCTTCTCAGTATGCAGAAGGCATTCCGGAGCTTACCCAACACGCCCCCCTGTCGCGCGGACCCTCCCAACCCAACTTAACCAACCTCCATTGCGCTAAAAGGAAGAAAGTAAGGACGCTCTGGGATAAGGGGAATTCTTAGGAATGAGGAGATGGATAAAATGTCTGTTTGGAAGTGGCGAAGGGCGCGTGCGGATGTTTTCGCTTGGGAAGAAAAAGGCGAGTTGATTGGAGGAATGTGTAAGGCCTGAAAAATAATATCCCAGCGCCGTGCATGGTATTGGAGAGAATGCGCATCTTCGAAAATCCAAATAGATGGATAATGTAGGGATGGGGGGAGAATATGGCTGCATGTCTACCACTTGTTAATCTTCATTTTGAATAATGCTGAGATGTGCAATGCAAAACAGGTCAGAGCGTGGAATCGGTGGAAATATTTCCTTGTATTATAATACTACTCATCTATAATATGTGACAGAATAGATAAGTGATGTAAAACATCTGTGGTTTCTCAAATTACCGGTCCTTTACAAGCTCTGCAAAAAATCTTAGAATTTACAAAATCGAATTATGAAGACATTCACTCGTACCTTTTGATGATATGCTTAAGACTATGCAGAGAAATGTATAGAGTTTATTGAAAAAAAAAGGAGAGGAAAATTCATTTTATATAAACCCCTTCTTCTGTAAAAACAATTTTGGAAGTATTCTCGAACTTAATTTCTTAGATAAAAATGTAACATACCAAAGTATAATTCGTAAACGTTTTCCAGATATTACTGCAATAAATGCCATCCAATTGAATAATTTGGTCAGAAATGACATTTAATTAAGCATTATTAAATTGGTTCCAATCGGAATATCATCCTTGCCGTGAATAATTGCATACAGCTTAAAAAAGGGACTTTGTCACTGGTGTCTAGAAATAGTGTGCTCCTTGGACTAGTATGTGGATTTGAAATGAGTGTCTAATGCCAAGGGTGTTACGTGTACCACGGGTAAGGTACCATACAGAGGCACATTGTCTGATGGGAAATACATTTCTACAACGATTATTATACAATGTTTTCCTTTCGTCATAGCACTTCAGAAACATAATGTATCAAAATATAACTTGTCAATAAAATAGAAGATCGTGGGCTTTCAGATCCACTTTACGTTGGACCGGAAAGGATTACTGAGGTAATCAAATGGTAGAGAGGAAGTTTAAATCTCCCCAAGATGTGCCTAGAATACTCAGAAGTTATCCTAGATCGGCATTGTTGTCTGGGACTTAGCAGACAATGCTAGGTGGGATCCGAGAAGTCTGCATTCCCTCATTCCTTTCGCTGAAATTTATTTTTCTCTTTGCGCCAGTCCTACGGAAACGTTCCGTCGAGCGTGAATACCTCATTGAAACATCCGTTAGTAAGTCAANCTTAATTTCTTAGATAAAAATGTAACATACCAAAGTATAATTCGTAAACGTTTTCCAGATATTACTGCAATAAATGCCATCCAATTGAATAATTTGGTCAGAAATTACATTTAATTAAGCATTATTAAATTGGTTCCAATCGGAATATCATCCTTGTCGTGAATAATTGCATGCAGCTTAAAAAAAGTGACTTTGGCACTAGTGTCTAGAAATAGTGTGCTCCTTGGACTAGTATGTGGATTTGAAATGAGTGTCTAATGCCAAGGGTATTACGTGTACCACGGGTAAGGTACCACACAGAGGCACATTGTCTGATGGGAAATACATTTCTACAATGATTATTATACAATGTTTTCCTTTCATCATAGCACTTCAGAAACATAATGTATCAAAATATAACTTGTCAATAAAATAGGAGATCGTGAGCTTTCAGATCCACTTTACGTTGGACCGGAAAGGATTACTGAGGTAATTAAATGGTAGAGAGGAAGTTTAAATCTCCCCAAGATGTGCCTAGAATACTCAGAAGTTATCCTAGATCGGCATTGTTGTCTGGAACTTAGCAGACAATGCTAGGTGGGATCCGAGAAGCCTGCATTCCCTCATTCCTTTCGCTGAAATTTCTTTTTCTCTTTGCGCCAGTCCTACGGAAACGTTCCGTCGAGCGTGAATACCTCATTGAAACATCCGTTAGTAAGTCAAGTAGGTTTTAAACCTGATTATGAAAGTTTTCCTCTCTGAGCATCAGTAATATTGCTCTGACGTAAACCCTCATTTCATATGAAACTGATTTGCTTAATCCAGATAAATTGTTGAATCTATACTCTTTTAATGATTTGGAATTCACATTTGATGCTTTATTTCCGCTTGATGAACATTCATGTTTTCAATTATAATCTCTTCGTGTAAAGTTCACTCTTGCTGGTTCAGACTTATAGATAACGATATTGTATCTAATACTAACGAAGGTTATTAATCAAAATGCGATGAAATGCGAAACATAATATGGTCATTTTAAAATATGACAAAAAGCGTTATTTTGAACCTTACTCTTTTNGCCTAATTGAGGAAATCCAACCTTTCTTCTTTTTTAGTACTATATTCCTAACATAGTAAAAAGAAACACTAAATTTAAAAAAGATTTTATGTCGACAATAATGATATAAAAATTACGTTACACAACGATTTGAAAAGGCGTCACAAAAGTGTTTCACTTAGCTTCCTCCTTCCAAGAGCCAATAGAATGCAGAGTAAACTTTAGACTTGCTCTCTTCGTGCTTCACGCTAGTTATGCGGGTTGCGTCGAAGGTGGTAAGATTTATGTGGAACTAGGTGTACATATCTTACAGAAAAATATAAGAACTGGTTATCCCTGTGTACATACTTATGTGGGATAATTCATGAAATCAACATTCAACAATTGCCTTAGTCTTCAAAGGTATGGGTTGTTTATTTCTCAAAAATTTTACAAATTTTCCGTGTATTTTATCAAAGTTCTCGCAACTTCGAATTTATATGGGTTTTTCACGACTTAAATAAGATTCTATGATCATTTTCCTTTTTTGGGACACTTGTCTCAATATCGTAGGACCATTGTTTCTAGTTTAATTTTGTAAAAGAACTAACCTCTACATGTCATGATAACGTACATGCTTTACGTTCATCTCTTACGGAAACGTATAATGGCCCCTGGGTTCGAACTCGGGCCTTTATAGAGATGAAAAGAGTTTTTCTGGTGGTTTCAGCATCGTAGAAACACAATGCAGTTTGTTTTGGAACTCTTAGTCAAGCCGTTTCCGACTTAAATAGTGGGACGGACGGACGGATGGACAGACATTTGCTTTTTACATATACGATGATAATAAATAAAGAACATCTTTTGAAAAGGAAAAATCCCGCATGTCAAAGAATCCGACCGAAAACCAGAGCCACATTACCACTTTTCCCGGTTGAAAAATAAGATACAAATAAAAAAAATCAAATTGTACTTTCCATGTCATCGCTTCAATCGAACGCCAGAGTAAATTCGAAAGTAACTTTGAAATTTCCTGCACTCGAGCATACGCTTCCGCGTCAATAAATTCTGAGGTCAAACAGACTTCCAGCTTCTGCATTAGAATTTGACAAATCCAGAAAAATGTTTCCTGTTGATTATCGGCATTCATTCGGCCTTTTCCTTCCATTTTAGCATTCCTCCGATCAAAAGCCCCTCCCGCAGCCGCAGACCCCACTGAAGCCAACGACACGCGCGCCGCCGGGACGGACGCGGAAAAAATGCGATAAATCACGAAAAAGTCAGTAAAATGAATCGCTTGAATATTTCACCGGCGTTCGGTCTCCCTCCCTGCATCCTCTGGTAGACAATGAGTGAGATTGCAGGAGCGTCTCTCTATAGCCTCTTCTCAGTATGCAGAAGGCATTCCGGAGCTTACCCACCACGCCCCCCTGTCGCGCGGACCCTCCCAACCCAACTTAACCAACCTCCATTGCGCTAAAAGGAAGGAAGAGACGAACCCAGCACGTCTCTCCAAATTCTCCCGTTACTTCCCTAAACTGCTCTCACATCTATTTCCTCTCTCACTCCATCCTCTATATATTTCTCTCTCCACCTATGCCGTCTCCTTACAAGGACATCCTTACCGCCTAATCTTCATTCCATTTGCATGGAATGCACCGCCCTAATTAGATCCTTAGCGAATTTATAATCCCTATGTTTATGACTCCTCTTGATTACTTGTGGATGTTTATTTATTCACGCTTTGATTGGTTTAACATATAAATATGTTCCTAAGGCCCGTTATCCGAAAGGTTAATCGATGTGAATACATACATTTTTGATACATACCGTTTGAGCCTCCAGTAAAAAAATCTTTCCAGTACCAAGTCCAGGATTTTAGTTGTCCAGATGCATAGATGTATTGCGGTCGAGTAAATCATGCACGTGGATACCCATGAAAGAAGAGAGAATTGAGCTTCTGTTTTGCTTAAGAATCTGAATTTCGAGATTGCATTCTTAAGTAAAACGCTCATTAGCTTAGTATTTTGAGTCTTCGAAAAGAAATTGTAAATTTATATTCAAGCTTTGAAGGATTTATTGGTCAGTAAATTATTCCAAGTCCATGTATTTATTTGAACAGCTCACACATTCCTGAAATCCTTTTCTGAAAGTGATTAAATGAATCATGAAGTCAGCTAGCCTAATATAAAATGCGCAACCAGGATGTGTCTCTGGGGGAGGGAGGTCCTGAGACATGGAATATATGTAAAGTTACCTATATTCCCAAGGCTGACAGACCTTATATATTTATGAAAAATGGAATCAAATTTTTGTTTGCATATATTCCCTGCGAGTCGTCAGTGACATGTGTAACTGTAAATATTTAAACAGTTACATTTTAAATCCCACAAACTCAATTTTTTAAAAACAACTTTGGCTTAGGGCGGATGTAACACTTAAAAACCCCCTGACTCCGCCACTGCTTATATAGACACAGAGAGAATGTGAGATCGTTTATAGGTCGTGATTTGGGAGGTTTATAGGTCGTGGTTTGGGCACCGGTGATTACAGTTGAGTATGAGACATTAAAGAGTTAGGATGAGTCTTAAATGTACGTGATTTAACGGGAAATTCCACGGCTGAATTTCATTTCGCTTTGGTTTTTATGGCGATTTAGAAATAATGAGTTTCCTAGCAATCACGGATTCAGAAAGGAAGTGGAAAACAGGGATTATTTAGATATTCTGTCGATGTTCTGTTAAAAGTAGCGGGAAACGTTTTTTATCGAATACAGAGTTTGTCATTCATCCAAAATATAAGTAATGAACGGAAACCTTCAGCATGATAGGTGCATTGACAAAATTTTGAAGTTGAAAACGAGGAGCAGAGCTGACGTTTAAAAACTGGACTTTTCTATTTTCTATCACATTCCCTAATTCTTTAATGAATGTATATTATCCCAATAATCCTACAGAAAAATAAACACGCTTTCTGGCGTATGCTGAGAGCAAAGGAAAAAAGACCAGTGAAATGTAACCTATCCTCTATATACCAGAATAAACTTTAGAAAGGATGACACAGATAATCTAGCAAACATATTAACGCAAAAATTGTTAAGACTTGAAAACTATTTCCCAATTTATGTTTCATTCTCCAAGAAAAAGGTAGAGGTAACTTCGCACGTGATGACACGGAAAGCGGAAGATTCCAGGTCCGAGTCTTGGTCCTGTAAGACTATTTCCGTTTCTCCTTTCTCATTTCCGGTGTGTTTCATTCTGTTTTAGGCTTTCTAATTGTTATGATTGAAATACTGTGTCGCAGAGATAATCGAGTGAATGTTTAGGCAACTGTTATCAACGATATTGAAATTACATTTTGAGATATTGGGAATCTAATACGATCTTACAACGAATCAGGAAAATGTATGGAGCATTTCTAAGAGAGTAAACTGACGAAATCCTGTTCTTCGAATTTCTTCCTTGATAGATGAATGTTTCTACTGGAAAACTGAGACATTTGAAAGGAGCATAGAGTTAAAGTCGCCTTTTGGAAATTATAGGTCAAACATGCGGATCATAATGCGCGATGCGATATGCGTAGATAACAGGTTGAAACTAAATAATTCGTAGCTCCTGTTTTTCAGAAAAATGCTAACGGCGATGCACGATCCTTAATTTTCATTTCATGATGATCGTGGGGTAAGCTAACCAAACCCAAACTAGCTTTAACCTAACGATTAAGTGAGCTGTTGCTATCCACTCTATTTATTCAGGGAATATTGGAATAATGCCTTTAGGGTTCTAGAACAAATTACTCTGAGCAGTATGTTTGCGCAATGAATTGTTTGAATTCCTTCACAAATATATTAGACTAACGCTTAAATACTCATTCATTCCGCATTGAAATCATGACTCCACATCCTGCATCATAGCATTCGAGATTACACGTATATCTGTCGTATCAATTAAAACGCCGTACGACTAATTCGTCGTAAGTCTTATCGACTGATCTCTCAGTGCTCGGTCCTGATTCACTCACTTCAGTTGAATTTGACCCGATATTTGGGTAGTGTCAATCTCTACTTTCAAGCTGCATTAATGTAGAAAAATGTTTACTTATTGCACTTTTCATGGAATTTAGAATTCGGACAGCTCATATAAATGGGATGAATGCGGCAAAGCATAATCATCCCTGTAAAGGAAGATATTGACAAAGGAGAGGGAAGGTGTTATTAGTCATAACCTGCTAAGTACGTGAAAAGAGGTTTGAAGAAGAATAAGGAATGACTAAATAGAGAATCTAATTATAAAAGTGTTTCAATAAAAGCAGTACTACTCACATTTTTGGATAATCTCTAAAAAAACGCTGGAATCGCTATTCAGAATGATTTTCATGGATTAATGTAGCTGATCAGCGTTAGAGAGAAAACATTTTCCAGATAGTTTTGGACGTCTTCGTAATAAAATATTAGTGATGAAAAATTCATAAATATGACTGTCATTATTGAATACTTGTATTCCCTTTACCATAGTTTTTTTCACAGTTTTTGGTAAAAGTTTTATTAATTTTTCTACTTTTCTACTTTATGCAGTCTGTGTTTTCGCGGGTTTTTGTGTTCTTCAACCTTCAGTTTATACGATTTTTTCCCACAAACTCAAATCTTTTTTGTGTTATTGTTGAATTTTTTATTTAAACTTTAAGTATTAAATTCAAATTATGTATTGACAATTAAGGTTATGTGGAAGAGAGGCCAATCTGAGCTTAATACACCTTAATAAATAGTTAATTATTCATTCTTTGATTCTTTTTAGTAAGATAGAAGTTACTAGAAGAAATGTATTTTATAAGAGGGTTTGATGCGCGCTGAGGAAAGAAGAAATTACTCATGCTAAAGTAATAGTTGAAGTTTTAGAAAAATATTTTTATAATAAAATATTACTATAACTATTGAGGAAGTTAATGACAAGATAAAATGAAACAGCATGAAACCGGTTAAAACAAACAGTTATGAAACAAACTATGAGGAAATAGAACGAGCTTTAATACGATAAGTGAGTTACGGAAAGTTTAGAAATCCGTGAATGAGGTTTAAAAGGTAAATCAGTGGAGGTTAGTAAAAGATACGTAAGGTTCTTGTCAAAATTATGTACATTTACATTCAGCTGATCCAGTTTTGTAATATATTCAACGATATATTGTAATTTATGAGACGAATTATTTTTATAGTTGAAGTATAACACGATTTATTCAAGATTCTGGTGTATCCTCAATTTCTGTGTAACGTTTCCGAGCAGACAAATATCTTTACTAACTTTAATTTCCCTATCGTACATGAGAAGTTTGACTAAATATTCCGATAAGATTACTGTTTTACACGTATATATGCCAGTTTATGTAAAGATGTATTTATACTGGACGTCAAAAATTGGAGGCATTTGAGAGGTGGGTATGGCGTAGAATGGAAAAGGTGAGTTGGGTGTATAGAAAAACAAACATAGAAGTGCTATAAATGGTTGGGGAGGAAAGGGTTTTGATCGAAGTAATTAAGCGCCGATAGAAGAAATGGGTGATTTAAATATTGAGAGGAGAGCGATTGCTTAAAAGTTTAGTTGAGGGTAGAATGCAGAGGAAAAGACAGAGGGGAAGGCAGAGGCAAAAAATGTTAGATGACATAAAAGGTGGGGTGAGTTAACGAAGGAATGGGTTTTGAATAGGGAATATTAGGAAACATGGACACACAGAAAGGTAGAATACTCTAGTCAGTAAGTATTTATACTCTAAAAACCAAAACATATAACTTCGTTATAGTTCCAAGATAGGTGATGCCAACTGAAACAGTGAATTGCTAAAAATTTATATCAGTATGAAATGAAAGTGTCTTTGATATGTGAAAAAGATGACATGAATAAAGGGATGAATAAATTCATATCGTTTCCTGGTGCTAATTTATATCAGTATGAAATAAAAGTGTCTTTGATATGTGAAAAAGATGACATGAATAAAGGGATGAATAAATTCATATCGTTTCCTGGTGCTAATTCATTCAAGTTGTTAATAATTAGATTGTAGATATGGTTAATGTAGAGACTAGCTCCAGTGCCATTACATCTATCTCTGCGCAATTAATGTATCTAATGAACGCTATCGAATCAGTCAATTGTCAATTTAGCTCTCGCCACTGCCATTACTTATTTTATTAAGCTCCAGATTTCGGTAGTAAACATTTTCTCGAGGCATAACATTTTTTTGTCGTTTGCTGCGAAATATCGCTCATAGATATGCAGTCCAGAAACACCCCATATTTTCCCCTTTTATGCTTCCTCGTTTCTACCCCATCACTCCCGTCACTCGTTTCTTCTTAAACTTTTTATCTCCCCCTCTTCCTCCAGATCGCCCAGTAACTCTCCCCTTCTCAAAATCTTTGCGGAAGTTACGCGACGTAACTGCCAAAAGAATTGCCCTTGCGGAGAAAGAGAGAGTGGGTGGAAGTGGCGAAGTTTCTTGCGAAGTTGGAATCCCCGCTCGCGTTGCCTGCGCTATCGCCGCAATTACCGCGAGGCGGGCGTGTGACTCGGCGGAGAGAGAATCGGAAAAAGGCGTGCTAATAGAGAGGGCTAATGGGCACGGAAGGGAGGCCCGAAGTTTCAATTGCGTCTCTCCGCGCGCTCATTCATCCACACGTGCAAACTCACGAGTTCCCTCCGAGAGAGTCGAGAGGCGCCCTCTTCTTGTTTGCATGCATGCACTCGTCCTCTTTACGGCGGATGTCTTATTATCCCGCAGTGTGCCGTACTCTCCGCTGAGCCTAGTTCGCGCTCTCTCGAGGGACTTTCCTTAACAAAATGCGACGCTTATTTTGACGCGGAAAGAGGCCTTTTTCGGATGGGAGAGCAAAAAAAAAGGCGGCAGAAGAGGTTTATTAAGGGGAGCGGAAGAACGCTGTGGAGTGGAACGGAACGTTCTTTTGCATGTTTATAGTTGTACTTAATATAATTATTACATTAACTGGCTCGCCTTCTTTCCTGTCTTAATATAAACGCATTTTATATAAAATAAGCAAACAAAGAGTTATCCGTATAAATATTCATAAGGATACCAGCTCATATTTTACTCTTAACGTTCAGTGGAAGAAAAATGGCGTTTTTTACTCACACGATGTTTACGAGATGAAAGTTCAAGAGCTGCAGCGTTACGTCTGTTTTAATACTCGAGCGATCCTCAAAGATGCTGCAAAAGAGAAAGTTTCAGCCACAGTTGCACGTTATGAAAAGTTTTGCAGATTCGACAGGAATGACTCAGGTTGCCTTGAATGCATTAAAATTGCATGAAAAAGCGATGAGAATCCAATGGTTCATATGTTTGAATCTAGAGAAAAAAAATGAGGAGGAAAAGAAAGCACACTGTAGTGTTTCCAATGGTATAACTTCAGAAATCGATGGAGAGATTGCTCTTTTGTGGTAACTTAATGGTTAAAACAAGCGACTGACAACTGAGAGATCTATTTTCGAATAGCGGCAATTAATTTATCATTTATTTCTCACTGGTTACCAAATGTTGAAAAGTATTGTTGGAACTGGCGAATCAGCGAATGGTTGAGAAATATTGTATGTAAAACCTGAATTTTCAATTACAGTCTCCAAAAGTAAATACTTCTTGCATAAAATTTCTGTACCCATTCCGCTTTCACGTTATGAACAAATCCGTCAAAATATCTAATAATATCGAATGTAATAATCAATAATTTCACCCCAAATCCAGGCATTTTCATTTTTACGAATATTCTCTTAGAACCGAGACATCCTCTTTAATGAGTGGAGATAACTTAGTGATATTTTGAGTGTGGAAGAGAATATTATCCGTAACCCAGAATATCTGATTACCCAGATTATTCCATCCGATTAATCTCAGCTTCTAAATCCCAATAGTTTAATAATAAGATTCAAAACGGATACGCTAATTATCTACCACAGTTTATCAATGGTATAAATTGAGAATTTATAAATGTTTCTTTTGCAGGTACCTAACTGATTTATATTTAAAAGCGGTTGGACATTAGCTTAGTGACAAAAAATAATAGAACGGTTGAGAACGGTATATGACCAAGGCTTAAGAGACTATAGGAAATAGGATACCTAATATGTTTCCTTTTTGAAAGTTAACAAAGGCCAGAGACCTGTCTCAAGTATATCTCATTACATTACTTGCGCGTGTTTAGTGCTTTTCACCTTGGAAGGTATGGAATATAATTTTATAGTACTAGTCTTCGTCATCCGCGAGCTGATTTACGACTTGAAAGAGAAAGGGAGCAATTTTTTCCCTAAAATTCTATTCTATGTTCGTATGGACATAAATACGAGGAATCACAGAAAATGTAATAATAACTTTTGCTATAATTTAAGACGCCACCAACTTAAAACAAGGTCTGTAAAATTAATAAGGCTACTTTAAGACATAGAAGTCGACACATTAGGTTCGATAGATACCACGAAAACTTGAGAATTAAAGAAAAGGCGATTCATGATTATATATTATATGAATTTGATGTAATAGCAGAAGGATAACTTAATGCTTGAATCTATTTCTAACAGCGAATCTTATCCTGAGATTTTAGTTATCACACATTTTGAGAAAATTTAGTTTATAGGAACCATCGTACATGATTACACACAGAAATTTTAAATCTCTATTGATTTATTGTAGTTTTAATCATTCCTCGAAAAATAAAATTTGAAAATCAGCCGTTACGTGCAAATCATTTCAAAAAATCTAAAAAATACTAAGCCCAAAAATTACTTCTCTTCCCTCTCGTAAAGGAGAAAAATTAGAGAGAGTGATATTTACGACTGGAATTAAAAGGGTATACTGAAGGATTTAAAGAAGTACATGTCATTTTGCAGAAATTCTAATGAAGCTTCTCTAAGGGTAATGGATGCACTGGCTAGAAATAAATTATAAAGGAGCTATATAAAATTTGATTGAGAATATCCCGGAGTATTTTCATTATTAATCAATTAACATGACCACTTTTCGAGCACATCCTTAATTTAAGCTTCCTCTGCTGAAACCATTCTGCTGAAACATTCAAGAAGGGCCATTAATTATTTAAATTTCAACAAAGAGAAATATTCAAAGACTCACCATCATCACTCCATCAACTGTGGTCATCGTACATCCAAACTAAACGCTAGAAATATATCGTTACCAAAATAGAGTGCTGAATTTAGTAGAAATGCCGAACGGAATTAAATATTTCTGCAATTCCTGGTGTCATATATTTTGCTACTATAGAATTACTCTTATGTATTGAAGTTAATTAATTTATCAGACCAAATACCGATAAAGGTGATATTCATTTCAATACCTTCGAATCCTTTATTTGTTAGCATCACTATTGTGCTAAAATATTATGAAGGATAATTAATTATAATTTGAAATAATTGGAATTGGTTGCTTTACGTTTCTACCAGATAGGTCAAAATTAGCTGTCGGTTCACTGAAATTTGATACGATCTGTTTTTTTGATAATAAGCAAAAGACTAAATTGGTACATCACTTTTTTCGGAATGGTTTCATGGAAGTTTTTAGGCATAAATACACCCATAAGCTGTTGCGGTTTTCGATTTGCACCATTTTCAAATGAGCCGTAGAAAGCAGTATATTTTTTTTTAAAGTGCTTCGACAGCTAACGTCATTATGGGTTCCCACCGGGACTAGTGATATGTAACATTGGATTTCATCGTAACCTTCTCCTATATTTATCATCTCTTCATAAATATATTATTTGATACCATTCCGCTAAGATATTTTCTTATACTTTTGATTTTCATGTGATTCATACGTACACTACATTTTGCTAAATTAACGTCTATTGCATATTATCATTTACAACATTTGAGTGCTCAGCTGATGTTTCAAAATTTTAATAGCGTTGTAACCCGAAGATGTCTAGTTGTTTAATGTCCCAGATTTAAAGAACTTTTAGTAATTTTCATATAAATAAAACTCAGCACAGTTTTCCTCTCGTTTCTATCGGTTGTTAAAGGATTTGGAATATTTCATTTGAATTATGCCTGAAGAAGTTTCTTTGTAAGTTGATCTCCCTTGGAAATTGCCCCCAGTTAACTTCAATTACGGAGAGGAAGGAACAAACCTCTTGGGAGAGTTGTATTTGGTTCATGGAGAGGAAACGCTTGTACTTGGTCATTAAAACATGATCGTAAGTTACTTACTATAGCTCTGACATAGAGATATGGAGGAGAGAGGAGTATAAAGGAAAGCGGGAGAAAAGAGGAGAGAGAGTAAGACGGAGGGATAGAGTGGGTTTGTTAAGTAATACGAGGATTCGAAGTGTGCGGGGGCGGATGTGGGAGTCGCTCCCGTTACGCTGACTTTGCTAAAGAGCGAAGGCTTATTAAGAGAGGGTTTAAAGTGTGCGGTGTGGGGGAGTTTGTAGGGATGCGAGGACACGATGAAGCAGTAGGGTTAAGGGGAATGAAGGAGTTTGAGGATGGCAGAGCACAAGTTCTCTGTTTTCCTCTTTAAGATCCTAATTGCGGCGGGGTTAAAAGAGCCTTGGGTTATAGGTACGCTCGTTGAGTGAGGGGAGGAGAGAATTGTGGTTTGGAAGGCATTAAGTGAGATGCTGCAGTCTTGCTGAAATTGAGCGGCTATTGCAACGTCTTCCGCGCCACTTTTCAATTTTGCGGATCCAGAGGTGTTAATTTGCTCCTAATTTGCCGGAGATTGCGATGGGAATTAGTGAAATGAACGTGTTTTCAGAGGAGTGATCGTGCTGATTCTCTGGAAGATACTTCACTCTCCTATCCTCCCACCATCTTATCTTTTAATGTTTACAATTGTACATATTCTGCTTGTTATGTATCAGTTTTGGTAATTAATGTCTTCTTTTTAATGTAATTCATCTTTTGCGTTTGACTTGTAAAGTAAGAGCAAAGTAGTGATGCTATGGTTCGGTGAGGCAATCATATATTTCGGTATAAGCTGAAGGATTTAAAGAAATACATGTCATTTTGTAGAAACTCTAATGAAGCTTCTCTAAGGGTAATGGATGCACTGGCTAGAAATAAAACAGTATATCTGTCAAGATTACACCTCAGATCAAAATTAGTAATTTTGGCGCTACTGTTCATTTTACATACTACATATTTTTAGCTAACAAAACTTTCAAAAATCGTAAACAAATACTGTAACCATTACAAGATTATCGTTCATTTCCATTTAATAAAGTTCGTTTCGAAGTGCGAGTTCACGAAGATAATTTCAATGGAGTATTGAGAATAAGACCGCTTTTGAAGGATTCAAAGACATTTTTTCTTTGCTTTATCTAATAAGATGGAGTTTTTAAAATGTTTACAGTTGTACACACTCTGCTTGCTATGTATCAGCTTTGGCGATTGATGTCTTTTTTTAATGTAATTGATCTTTTGGATTTGATTTGTAAATTAAAAGCAAAGCAGTGATCTTATGGCTCGGTGAACTAATCAAGAATTTCACTGAGATGCACAAAAGAAAATTTCAGGTAGTGCTCCGATGTTATCTCGAGCATTTCGTTACATAAATTCTCTAAAAATTTCTAGTAAGGAGAAAATCCATAAAAGGGAATGGCGTGGAAGAACAGAGAGCTGATACAGTACATTAAACGCATTATCTTGCTTTATCTACTTAAGAATCGCTCATTTAATGTTACCATGGCTCTATTTATCAGTCTATTCATTTGAAAATCCTGTGAACGGATGCTTCCATGCGTCCAAATGCGATGCGGGTTAGATTTAAAATACTTTAGTCAATGCAAGATTCTTTTCGCAAAGAAATCAATCCACGATGAGGCGATTTGCGCTGATATTTTTCCATTTGCGATGAAAACGCAAATGGAAAACGCCGCGGCTGAATAGACCGAACTGAAATAAGAAATTACACATCGAAAAGTATAGCATTCATTGATGGAAAGAAAGATCAATTGCAGATGTGATTACACGTCAAAGTCGTACTAATGTTACTTCAAATAAGCATGTGTTGCTTTTTTGCGTTATAACACTGTGTCCTATGATAAATTAGGTAATATTTTTATATTGATTTAACTTACTTAATTTTGATATCAATAAATTGTATAAATAAATATAATAAGATGCTAACCATTATTAGCAGAAACTAGCGGTTCCCTACAAGGTTTAGATTAAAATTTTACCTTACACCCTTCCGAAGTTAGGAAATTCTTACCTGGATATGAAGAAATTATCCACCGTTTGGTCACAACAACTTTTTGTCAACTTTTATTCACCAATAAATTTCATTGGAATTCACAATTTTCAGATGAGGATTCTATCACTTCATATTATTTTCATTGCCTTGACATAACAGATGAATCAAAGATATAATAAGAACTGACCGAAAATACAGAGACGAAATAAGTAACATCTACGAGAGAAGATGATTATAAGGTTTTCTCTGTAGACTAAGTATAGGTCTCCTCGCTGAGTTGATTGACGATACTCTGAGCTTATTTGTCCAAGAACCGCTTCCAGATGTCAGCTATTGCACCTCTCGAAGAAGTGTACCCCTCCCGATATCATTCGAATAACTTTCAGCCGTCCAATAACCACACTTAGCTGCCAAGTAATCTTGCCTTGTTTCCAAAACATTCACAGAAGTTTTCGTAAAATCTTTGACTTTCATGTGAAGAATGTGATGCAGATACTTAATTTTCAAAGCTTTTAAGAAGTTTCCAGAGATTACATTAAAACAGATTTTCCAAATTAAATTCATCCCTTTGGAAATATAATTCACCATTTTGCAAATTAAATTCACCCTTTTCTAAATCAAGTACTTTTACATTTCTTTTATATATTTAAAAAAAACATCAAATACTGCTAATTACCTAGTTACAAATCGAAAATTTTATTATAATTAATGCAATTACATAATTACATATAGGAGAACCGACATACATTATGTATTATGAGTTTTTATTTTTTACTGTGTAATTTGATATTTAAAAAAATATAATATAAATCTGAAAGAACGTGATATGCAAAAGAATGAATTTAATTTGCGAAAGGGTGAATCGAATTCGAAAAAACCCATAGAATTACTTAAGAGCATTCGCAAGTTTCCTAGTTCATAACTCCTTAAAGAACTTAATAAAAAGATTTTAAGAAAGTATTATTAAAGTTTAGCAACCAATAAGTTAAAACGGTGGAAAACGATTGCATTTGTATTTCATTTTCAATTCAAGAGTGTTGATGATACTTACATATTCTGTATCATATGCTAACTATCGAAGAATCTCATCCCGATCATTCTATTCATCGACTTTACTCGCAGAGGTCATTTTGCAAGATATACCAACACTGTGGCCATCTAAATGGTGTAATTCGATTGATATTGTATCCTGACATGTATCTTATAGATATCAATACCTCAAGCTTTAAGAAGGTCCAATCTGAATCTATATAGAACTGTAGAAACCTCAGTTCTTATCAAATTGAAACGAAAAGTCAAGAAATACTTTTCAAATAGACAGTTTGGTTAGTACAAAACGGATTTTTAAAGCTAAAAATAGCGTTTTAAAGCCAACACTCACTCATAATAATAGTGTAGGTGTGCATAATAACATTTCATTTTGTCCTATTTTTCCTTTTACGCCATTCTTTTCACGCACGTCAGCGCGAGTCACAAAAAGCTACGGAAATTTGTGAAAGGATTGGATATGGTTGAAATAAAGGTCTGTCAATGCAAAGCCACACGAGATATTCCTAAATATCGCATGAATACTCTTTGGGTTTGTGTTCCATTATTGACGTGAATGGAATAAGATATTGAGATGCCCATCCCTTGCAATTCGTTCCGGGAACGCAATTCCAGGTTTCATTACTCTCTCACAATCAAGATCAACAGCAGTGGAGATACCGGTCGATATTGATATGTATATAAAGTCTCGGATGATAATGCTCCATTGATCGCTTGAGTTTTCTCGCCTTAACACTACAAACGTCCACCTTTTTATCTTCTTCAAACATTCTTCTGACACTCTTTATAACGTAACGCTCAGTTCATCCTTTCGCCAAACACAATCAGCCCTCTCCCCAGGGCATACGTTTGACCTAGATCGCTCCCTATGTGAATGCCATGCACAGATTCCATCTCTGATAAGCACCGTGGAGTGGATTTTTGCTCCTCCCCACTCACCTTACTCCTTCCGTATCGGCAATCCTTCTCACCCTAAATCCAATTAGTTTGGCTTCATGCATTCACTACTATCTCCCTACCTTACAAATGTTATTCTACCATTCGTCCTTATAATTCTGTGTCGATGAGTTTAAGATGGCACTGAATAATAACATATAATAATCAAAATGAAATTAAGGTTTATATGAAATAACATCGAAATTTTTTCAATGCAAAGTACATTGAATATAAACATTTTGAGTAATTAAACGATCAGGCGTCATGGTTAAACTGACGTGGGGGTATTAATTCCGAATTAGTATCGCATTATCTTTACCTTGGGACAAATATCAATGGGACAAACTCTTTAGCCTTTTTCGCTTACTCATATCAACTGAATAACGAATGAAAATTACATACATGGGACTTTATTTGGCAAAATTGAGATTATTAAGTCCCATCTTCCATTTAACCAGTTAGAAAAGAATACAGAAATATGCAACCTTAATAAATAAAAATAAAGACATTGAAAATAAAATAATGTGAATACAAACGTTAAAATAGAATTTTGAAATACCAATTTTAAAGATACAAATGATAAATATACAATTATTAAAAGAATTGGTATTAATATTACAAATTTTAAAAACACAAATTAGTGTGATGGCATTATATGTTTCGTCTATAAAGTTGATATTGAAGGAAAATCTGAAAGTCTAAAGAGAGATAAGTAAACAAAACTTCTGTTATGAGGGACAATTTGGGATTAGTTCGGCCTTTGAAATAAGCGCGTAATGAGTTTGTTATGCTGAATTACAGCCCAACCGTATACATTATTATATTAAGGAATGGTATATATTTAACAATATCCATTCGTCAGGAATTATTTATCCAAGAGATATTACGTAAAATTATTGTTCCATTCTCAAACTGCACCGCAATTCCCTTCGGATGAAATTCACCAAAATTCGACCATCACTTTATTGCAAAATAAGCAACTCGTGAAATTTACAGGGGCCTAAAATCTTCATATTCTCCATACCGATATAAACAGTGAATCGTTTTATGCGAATTTCTTTCCGGAGATCTCAACTAGTATCTCTCTTCGTTTATTGATTTCAAATGGCCTCAACTAGCAGCGACGTGAAAAAAAGCGAACTGAAGCAAAATGGGCTGAAAGAGCTGTAAGTTCCCGACAATTTACGCCGTTTCGTAATGCCGCCCTTCATAAACCTCTTCGTACGAAAGCACAGAAAGGAGTCTTAGAAAGGATTTCTACTGCAAAATTGCAAGCTGGAAGCCCTTGCTCTTTCCAGCAAGCCCATCCAGTGATGAAGATCACGGCTCCGGATTTTGGACATTGGAATGCCCAGAATGGATAAGGTCTCCGGACGAGCAAGGCAAAAATGAGAAATTCTCGGGGAAAATGGGATGGCGGTAAAAAGACAGTGTTGCGGGGTTTTTGCGGAAGGATTCGAGCAAAGTGAGATGGGAAGAAAAGGATTTTATGCAGGTTAATTTCGGGAGAGCGAGTGGATGGCAGAGATGAAGGGAAGATGCGGGAAAAGGTAGGGGTCTGGAAAGGGGACGGGCTTGAGAAATAGGCGGGGAGAGAATGATGGCGGAGGGAAAAAGAAGGAACGTTGAGATGCGGTTCCCTCTCGGGTTAATGGATGGAGGTCTACGTGCTGTTTCTTAAGTCGGCCGTTTTAGGGTCTTAGGTCTCCTGTAACACCTGAGAGTATGGGAGATCTCCATGAGGGAGGGAGTGTCTCTAACCACAACGCCTCGGTTTAAAAAAAGTGTAGATTGGATTACAAGATGATCTTTTTTATCCTCACTGTGAAACTAGGGCCCGAAAAGTGACATGGTTCTTTTGTTCGTCACTGAACAACCAGACTTTTTTTAATAATTCCGGGAAGAGTATCGTGTAGGTTGATTTTTTACTGGACGGGACGGTGATTTGTGGGACCCTTTTAAACATTCCGCTCAATTGGTTTCGGAAAAAAGGGTAAGATAAGGAGATTTTCCGGTTACTATTACGGTTGTCAGACCATTCCGGAGAGAGGGCCATAAAAATGATCCCGAAAATTTAAGCACTTCTTTTCCCTATTACATCTGCGATTTAGACCCAGTGAATGGCTTTTTAAAGGTCGGCGCAAGAAATAAAATATTCCCGGACTTTTTGCGGGAATTATCCGTGAATAAATATCCGTGAGGCATACTTGGACCAATAAAAATTATTCGAAAGTAAATGAGTTAAATTCTCCAGTTTTATTTGCTACTTAATTTATAATTGAGTGAATTGATAGAGTGAGGGCCAAGACCGATGAGAAGCTTTATCAGATCTTGTGAAAGAGCAAAATTATAGTATGTTTTTCCAGCATTTTTCAACCTATAAATATTTAAATAAAGAAAATATCTGCAATCCAGCAAAATATTCTGTTCGAATACCCGGGAGCGAGAGGTCTTAATTTCATCTCATATTTTAGTTATTAGCATCATTATTCGTAATAAGACAAGGATATCGTTCATCGTAATTTTCATGGGTAACAGCACTTTGTTTTTCTTGGAAATCTACAAGTAGTCTCGCATGGTTAAACTAGATCCCTTTGAGTTTGACTACAAAAAAGATTTTTAAAGGATATAAGTACCTATATCAAATCAAGTGACTCTGCATTAACGGTGATCATCTTTATCGTATAATAAAGGTTCTCAATGAAGGGGGAAAATGAGATTTCTAATCATAGTGACACAAGAGTCGCAATAGGTGCAGGTAAGGGGAATAATGAGGCAGGAAAGCAGCTTAAAGAAGAGCGGATTGAGATTAGTGAAGGTGAGAATGTGCTTTCACTTGGGGCTCTTCGTGTGTTATTAGGGACGGCAGAGACAACGTCAAGCGGTACTTGGAGTGGAGAGGAGGAGGCCACTTGCCTCTGTGAACACCTGACCCCTATTACAACGCTTTCAGCAGCCAGTTTAAACCAGGCGATCCGTGGCGATCAACTGAGCTGTGTTCACTTGTGTGAAGATATGCACTTGACGAATTTGGCTCCTATCCAGGAAATATTAGCAAGGCACTAGCAAGTGAATGCAACGGATAAAGACAACCTCGGAGCTATAATTAACTCTGGAATCAATTATCGATTCTCCATGCGAACATTGGCTTCCTCGATTCAGAGATAATGAGGAAACAGGTATGCAGGCGATCAAGCGGAAAATTTGAGATAAGATGTAAAATATTCATAACCTCTCATACTTTTTCCGACATTGCTTTCCTGAATAATATTGTCAACAACAAGGTCGATTTCCTTTTTCTTTCCGTGTTCATTCAAGAACAACTCGCCTATCTGATATCTTTTCTTTGAATACTTCACGTCTGTCAGTAATAAAACGGTCACTCTTCTCCCGCACACCCACAATTTTCAACTCCTTATCTTCCAATAAAAACCTTGATCCATTTTATCTACCTCTAAAATCAATTGTAACTATGGTTGCAAGAGACTGATTTGGATATATGCGATGCTGATCTTTTTAATTTTGTTATGTTTTAGTTATTTATATCATGGTTTAAATTTTTTGATCGATTTAATTATCGTAATTGTTGATCGTCAACCGTAATTGGCATAGTGCTGCATGTTGTTGTATTATTACGTAATAAATTAATATTTTTTTTCAATCGAGATTTTTATAAGGAAATGGAATGCGTTATTTTAGTGGACTGATATATTTTTCAAAGTTGACGAAAAGATTTGTAATTCCAAAAGCTACAGTATAACAAAACATAGGGTAGTTATATAAGCAAATGAATTTATTGCGCCTATTTTTTTATGTTTTGGATACATAGAATGTCTTTTAATTATAAAAAGAATTAAATGCCTCTCATACAGAATTAACACCTGTAATCATTTCGTTCTGTCCGCTTTTCCCCTATGTATTATCTGGAAGCTAATCTAAATATTTATGTAATTAATATTTGGATGTCAAATAGTGATGATAACGTGAATAGAAAAGAGAATTCTGATGAAAATCCATCATCGTTTTCTTTATGCTCGTAATTTGAATGAAATTAGCGGAAAAATAATTTTAGTCGCACATCCTCAGCAAATGTTTACAATGTAATTTTAATGCTGTTTGTTTAAAGCTTTGTTATCAACAAGGTGGGCTTCCATTGCATAATGTTGCGCGGCAATTCTGATAGAAATTACAAATTATTCCCCGAACAACGTCTGTTTTTACCACAGATTTCAGAATAAGTATTGGTTTACTGTAATTAGGACTTCGAAAGAAGAAGTTAAAGAGTTTTAAAAACATTTGTACTGCTGTGCTCAAGTTTTGCCCATTCGTAGAATTAATAACTTGTTCACGCATAAAACGGGATGCTACGCTAAGAAAGCAATATTTTAAAGGCTGCAAGGACTACACTGGTAATTCCGTTGTTTACATAATTGACACCAGAGGAATCTCAATTATTTAAACTACATAAAAACGTATGCGATGATAAGCAAGTTAGTTAAAAGACATTTCTCGTAAATGACAATTAATTCTTTCTCCCATGAGACGTGAGGAATCACCATACGATAATTACCTAAGAGTAGCTTTACGAGAAAGAAGCACAATTTAATTGAACAAAATATAAGCCTCTGGCATTAATTCACCAAAATTTAGCGAATTCTTTAGAAATGATTCTGAATAATGCTTAGCCTTGCTGCGAGACTGTTGTTCATAAAAAAAAACTCAGAACGTTAGGTTGTTAAGGGTCGCTATACGTCTCCTCGGCAACCCCGAGAAATACTTTTCTAACATCTCAGGGAGATACCGTAGTTAAGAAAAATTTATGTCTAGCAACTCCTCTGCTTTCAAAACTGTCAGAGCGTGTCTCTGCGGAGTCTCTTTTCCATTTCCTTTTGTCTTCACTTCTCCCTTGTCCAAACCAGCCAATGAGACCCCGCCCTTCTCTTCGCTTAAAAAATTCTCTTTGCTCCACAATGACTCCTTCCTGCATTCCTATAGCGGCGCATCACCTGGCGAACTGCGAAGTTATCAGCAGAACGGGAGGAAGAGTGAGATTGCGGAATTTGGACGTTTCAGAGGAAGAAAATGAAAAATTGGACGGGCTCGAAAATAAATATTGCAGTCACCGGAGGGGACAACGAGGTGAGAGCCCCGGAGGCCATGAAGAAGGAAAAAATATGAGTATTGTGGGGAAGAAATAATGGGTCCACATTCCTACAAATATACACTCGACGTCGGATGTTCTCCATTACTGGAGATTAAGAAATAACACAAATATTTCCTCGATCAATGGCAATAGCAAAATTATATCACCATGCAATAATACAGAAAAATGCTACGGAATTGAGAAAGTGGCTATGAAATACGTAGTGGGGAATCGTATGGTGCCATGTCAATGCACAGTCATATTAAAGTTTTGGAAATAGAGTATTTTTACGCTTATAAGTACTCTGTTTCCAAATCGATCGCCTATTTATACTCTTACAGATTTTTACTTTTTAATTCACCACTAAGTGGTGAATGAAATTATTCTCAAACAATGATTTGATATCTGAAATTTTTTGTTGTACTTAAGGTGTAGAGGAATAATTATTGGGCGTTCATCTTCATTAAGACTTCATCCGATTTCAAAAATTCGTAGTGCAAAAACGGTTTATGGCATTTGAAAAAACCACCAACCATCTGAAAAAGGAGGTTATCAAGTTTTGATGTGTTGCCAGTAGACGCTTTGCGACGCTCGGCACTTCAACATCGGCTACCTCATATTATAATAATATTATAGAATTTATTTTGTGGACTCTACAAAGTGAGTTTTTCTTTCTCTGTGATTATGAAGGAGTCAGACCTCAAACCGCCATGTTCACACAAGACATGCTAACTTCAGTGTGGCAGCAATTCGACTATCGTGTTGATGTGTGCCATGCGCCCGGAGGGGTACACGTTGAACATTAGTAACAATCTTAGAAAGAACTAGAACCTACCTTAAGTCTACTTCATTTTGAATTGTGTTTTTACATTATTATTTCTTTAAAATACAGCGAATTGAAATCGGATGATGAACATGTAAACACCCTGTATTTCGTTCAAATGAGACCTAGAATTCAGTGAAATCTTTAATTTGAAAGAAGTACAATTTCTAAAAGCTATATGATTTATCTGCAATCGACACAGGTGCCAACATTTTGGTTGAATGTTATGAATGTGTTATTGTATCCGATTTTCGAGATGTGAACTCTGACTGGAGAAAAAGAACTATCGTTCGGCGCTAGAAGAATTTGAGAGATCCCTGGGCATAAAGTGGAATTTAAAGGAAACACGTAGGCTGGCAAATCTCAGAAGACCGCTCTCTCATGTAGAAAGTAAGAAGAAAGGCAAGTTAACAAGAAAGTAGCTGAAGGAAAGTGAAGAGATAAAAATAAACGTCGACGAAGAAGAATGGAGTTGAAGGGAGAGAAGGACGTTGGGTTGCAGGTAGATCGGGGAAGTGAGAAATGGAGAGGGTTCAAGATGAGGGTAGTTTTATGGGTTTGGAAAAGAGGGAGATAGATGGCGTGGGAGGACGGGGCGGATGTCTGAGAGGGAAGTGAGGAAAGTGGCTGCAGATTGGGAAGGTGTAGGGGTCGTGGTGAATTGCGGAATAACTCTGAATCGCATGGAACGGAGAAATGATTGGTTTAAAATTCTGACAGAACGATATTCTTCAAGAAAAATCAAGTAAATGGTAGGATTATTTTATCATCATGCTGTTTTAGTGAACTATTTGAAGGGAAACATATCGTTACCAAAGAAAACGAAATGGTTCCCTGTGCCGCCAAAATTGTGGTGGTCGCACCGTTTAAATTTTACGTAGTTCCAAAGCACGCATAAACAATCTAACATGATTATACGTGATCGAAATGAGTCAGACCGGATACTAAAAAAAAACATTCTTTCGAGTATTAAATTGAATTTTTGTTCTCATACGATTTTCTATACAATTGATTATTACATAATTACGTAGTTGTTTTATTGCATGCTCTTTATTAAGGCTAAGTTAGACCGAGTTGATCTCTTACGCCTAACTTCGACTGTCAATAGTTAACTTATATATTGAGAGTTTAAAGATTTAATGAAACGAAAACACAATAAGATAGGGTTTATGGGGAAAATCTTCCGAACTAAATATAGAATATCTCACTGAGCTGAAAACACAAAGAGTGGGGGGTGAAAAGAAACCGCGAAAACGCAGAGTAAAAGAGAATGTGAAAATAATAATTAATACTAGTCAAATGAGTGCAATACTTCCAATTACATCAAACAATACAACGATTACATCAATGTCATCATCATCATCATCATCATAGTAGATCTGTCCTGGAACAGGCTTTAGCTGAAGTTCTCCAAACCTTTCTATCCTGCACCTGTCTTTTCTGTCCCTGGTAAGTTTTGTTTTCCTGCAAATCTGTAATCATATTAAATTTTCGTCCTCCTTTCCTGCGTTTTCCTCTAACTTTTCCTTCTATTATCTTACAGAGTAAGCAATCATGCCTCATGACGTGTCCCAACCAGTTTGCCTTCCTTCTTTTGATTGTGTTGATGATTGCTCTTTCCTCTTCAATCTGTTCCAAAACTTCGTCATTCCTCACTTTGTCTTTCCATCTCACTCTCATCATCTTTCTCCACAGCCACATTTCAAAACTCTCAAGGTACTTAACTTCTGACTTCCTATGTTTCCGAACCGTAGAGGACCACACTCCAGATGAAGCATTTTGCAAATCTCTTTCTTAATGTGATGGGTATTTTCTTGGCTGTTAGAAGAGCTTTTAATTTTTCATGTGCTTTCTTCCCCATGCTTATTCTACTCTTAATTTCCTTAGTACAGTTGCCAGCATTATTTATCAGGCTGCCCAGATATCTGAAAGATTCAACCTGCACTAGCAGCTGAACTTTTAATGAGATATTTGAATCACCTTCTTCCTTCCCAATCCTCATAACATTTATTAAAACGCTCCATTAGAGTGAACTTTTTACTATACCACAGAAAAACAATCTACACACGACCATGGTTTCGTAGCATGGCTACATCATCGAATATATACAAAGCCAAAGGTAGAATCAGCCAACGAGTGGGGATACGGGGAGGGGAAGGGTAACGAGAGGAGCAGAGGGTGGGGTTGGGGGAGGAATCATAGGGCGTGGGGTAAGGGTAATTAAGGTAAAGGAGAGGTAACCACAATGTCTGAGAAACACAAGAATACAAAGTAAAAGTCAGCAAGTTATACACAGGATGCACAGTTAAAAATCATTATATGGCAGGTTATCCAAAGAAGAAGATGGCTGCTGAAATGTAACCAAGTACAAGGAAAGCGGTGGGTTATGGGATAATGGTTTGTGAAATGGGGGAGGGGTTAGGAAATAGAAATTCGTTAACAATGTTTGAAGAAGAGTTCTTTACGATTTCAAAGGTTTCTAAGGCGTCAAGTCTAACACTTTTTTCGCATAAGTGAAGCACTGTCATTTTAAAGTCACTTGAATGTCCCTTCATAAGCAAGTGCTGGCTAAAATGGGAAGCAGAAGGGTTATTATAAAGGAAGGCACGTTTATGTTCTTTTTGTCTCTCGACAAAAGACCTTCCAGTCTGGCCAATATAAAAAGCATCACAGCCATCACATTCAAGTTTATAAACACCACTTCTGCTACACGCATCGACAGGGTCTTTACAATTCACAAATACCTCTTTTAGTCTGGGACCCGTCTTGAAGGAGCATTTGAACCGCTCGGGGAAAGTATTAAACACCGAGTAAGACATCTTACCCAAGAATTTGAGGGAACACCATTGCTTATCATTGGTTGACTTGGATACACGGAAAATTTTATTAAAAGCTATTTTCTTTTTCTTATTTTTTACAATATTGTCCACAATATCTGGATTGAAGCCGTTCGCGTCAGCAATATATTTCAATATGTTGACTTCCTTATTATAATTCGGCACAGAGAGGGGTACACTTAATAGCCGATGGACCATGCTGTGATAAGCAGCCAACTTATGGGAGAGGGGGTGAAAATAATCACTACTGATGGTGGTTTCCTGTAAATGGAGAACTCATGGCATCCATTGACTAAGGTAATATTGAGATCTAAATAAGGGAGACTGCCTTTGATACCTTTCTCCATATACAGGAAACCGTGCTATACCGACACCACCATCAGTAGTGATTCTTTTCACCCCCTCTCCCATAAGTTGGCTGCTGACATGCAGCATCCTTGCCTAATTCCCTTACTAATCCTCATTTCTCCTGTTTCTTTATCTTCCAATTTCACTATCATTCTTTTTCTAGTGTATAGCTCTTTTATACACCGTCTGTCTTTCCAATCTATTTGAATATTTTTCAATAATTTCAATAGTATACTCCATCTAACATTATCAAAAGCCTTTCCCCAGTCTATGAAATATATATACAGTGACCTGTTTATTTCCATAAATCTAAAGCATCCAATCGCATCTCTTGTGCCCTTCCCTTTCCTAAGACCAAATTGGTCATTTCCTAAGTTCTCTTCAGTCTTCTTCTCAGTCCTTCTTAATACTACACTTGAGATTGTTTTGGTAATATGGCATATTAGACTGATGGTAATACAATCTTTACATTATTTGGCGTCATTTTTCTTTGGTATCGGGGTTAGTATTGCTTTTAGTAGTACTTCAGGCCAATTCTTTCCGGCCTGTTTCATATATGTTGTTCAGTTATTAAGTTGGTAACTCTGTCAAGTGCTTCTCTTCCTAAGTTTCTCAATGTATCTGATGGAATCTTATCATAGCCATATAAGAATCTATGATCATTTTCCTTTCTTCAGACACTTGTTTCAATTTCGTAGGACTATTTTTTCTAATTTAATTTTGTAAAAGAAACGACCTCTGTAGGTAAAGAAAACCTATTTTACGTACTTTTTTTTGGAAAAATATACTGACTGATTATACTCGTGTATTTATATGGCATACTCCTGAAATCAATGCTCAATTCCCTTGGTCGTCAAAGGGATGGGTTATTTCCGAAAAATTTTACGAATTTTACGTCTATTTTATCAAAGTCCTCGGAATTTCGAATTTATATTGGGATACGCGCGACCTAAATGATATAAAATCGATATTCAATTTTTCGTTAAATTCCTCGAAGTTCGCTTTGGAATAGAGATGGATTTTACGTTTCGGTTTTTTATACTTGCTTAATTTGATGTCGATATCAATGAATACGCCTTTATGGTCACCAAGACCCTCGTCATTCGAAATATTCTTAATACGCTCAGGGAAGTTAATTAGGAATAGATCGAGTATGTTCTCACCCCTAGTTGGAGATTTTACTGTTTGGCTTAATGCGTTTTTTGAAGCATATTTAGTAACGTTCTACACGAATCGGAGTCCCGGGCCCTTTTCTTTATGCAATTATTTTCCCAGTCTATATAGGGAAGATGAAAATCACCCCCTATGATCGTTATACTTTGATTATTCTTACTAGTATAGAAATTTACTTCATCGCTAAGATCTCGCAAAACCTGTCGTGGGGAGTTTGGCGGACGGTAAAACGCGCATACATTGATGTTAGACTTATTTTTATGACTTATGGTACACGACACTTTCTATATCGCTGTCCTTCGAGGCCTGTGCTTTACGACATTGCGGAGAAGATAATGGAATTCTATATCTGCAATGAAGTTTGTGGAATGAACGAATGCAGTATATCTCGACGAAGCTCACAGTAAAGCAGAGAATCGATACCCACAGATTTTTCCTAGAAAATAAGTTGGAAACTTTTTGGTTACCAAGATAAACAGGGACTCTGTGGATCGCTACGGGATCAGCTCCTGGGCCCATGCATTTACCAAAGGAAATAAGGAGTCAATTCTCGACTTTTGAATATTGAATGGAGAGAAAGAAAGCCAATTGAGATTGTTTGAGAATGAGGAGGTAAACTGGCTTGTGTATCCGGATCGCAGAGGGGGCGGAGAAGAGAGGGAGGGCATCTTCAGCGGAGCGAGGAGGCGGGGGGGGCTGAAGGTTTGTTTCCGACGGAGGCTCAGCGGGGGCGGGATCGTGGACCAGAGGTTTGCTTCGGGGAAACACCTCTAGACGCACCCAGGCCACGTACGGAGTCTGAAGAGGGGGAGGAATGGGATCGAGGGGGTCAGTAGGGACAAGGGTGTCAATAGTAGCAGATAGGGGCTAGAAAGGGGCGTGGGAATGAGGGGGGGATGTCGAGGGACGCAGGGGGATTTAATGGAGCAGTGTGCGGAGAGAAAAAAGGGACAGCATTGAAGCGGAAGTAGTGCGCCGTGCTTCACCCGGAGGACAGGGGCGGAGGAGGGCACTTTGGGAACCGACAGAAAAGAAGCGTGTGATAGCGTCTTCCCGTGGGACGCCCTCCTGAGGGAACGCGAGTCGGAGTGGACCATCTCATTCGGTCAACGTGCGGCCTGCGAGGAACTCAATTACAAGCCGACCTCGTGAGGCATGGAGTGTTCTTCCATTAGCGGAATGGCGCCGAGCCTGTTCCGGGCTAGGACTAATCTGCCGTGTTTGACATGCGCGCCTTACCTCCGCCTGCAACTTCTCCATTCCGGAGCGTTCCGCTCCACTGCGGCCGGAGAGGAATAAAATAACGGAGAAGCAAAAGGGTTCGGTCGAGGGGAGAAAAAGGATGCCGTTCCCTTACGTTGGTACGTAACCAAGGCCACGGATAATGGAGGGGAATTTCCTTCTGGGGTTAGCTCGTTTATGTTTGCTGCCTAAACATGCCCGGCAACATACGTATTCCTCGGAGATGCATATCATGTACGGGAAACTTTTTTTTTCTTCTTGTAAACGTCCGCTGCCATTTTCCAGCTTTTCGCCAGAGACTCCACCGAGAGTTTGCAAAGAATTTTGAAAAGGTTTCTCGGGAAAAAAATATCCACTTTAAAGAGGAGGATAAATGAGTAATCCGCTGGCGCAGGAAATCTGGATTGAAATGGGGCATTTTCGTTGTTGGGGAAATTATTTCTCTTTTCTTGAATTGGTAGTTACGAAAATGGTTGTAAACGAGAAATGTTCGGCGTGATTTTTTTCTTTCTATTTCATGATCGTTGAGCGTTTATTCCAAAGATTCCTTAACACAGATGAATAAATATCCTTATTACGTTGCTAACATATTTCGTTGCGTTTAGTTAACAATTTACGATGATTTTTAAACCTAAACTGTCTTACTGTATGACATTTCTTTATAATGCGGGATTTTAGGATAAGCTAAATGTTTGAGTTCCGTTATTCTTATTTAATGATCATATTTTAGATAAGGATTATGATTTTATGAACTCTTTGAAATAATGTTGGTTTTGTAGAAACAGATGTATTTTGGAAGGCGGCTCGCATATACATATTTCCATGTTCTCTTACGGGTACTGCCTGGAAATAACTTTAAAGTTAACAAGGAAAATATTTACTTTTATTCGTGACATTACAGTATTTAAATCATTCGATATGGCTATTTTTTGTCATTGATTGTTTTTGAAAACAATCTAGTTTTACAAAAGACTTAGACCTTTTAAAAAACTAAAACAGAACTTTTAGCTGGAGTACTTGAAAGGTAGTTATCCCGTGTGCTCTCTTTGCGATTCTAAACCTTTGTATATTTTTTAATTACATTGATTTTGGGTCTCAAAAAAACTTCGCCTTCAATCAACTTTTTTACCTTTTCATTCGACATTTTTGTACATCAAATATTCGTCTAGATGTAAATGACCTCCATTCTTCGCATCATTAATCAGGAGGGCCACGGAAATAAAGTGTCGTTATTTTCTGTCTTAGTTTTACATTCCGCACGTAGCCATGAGAAAAGTATATTCAAATCAACTGATCTCTGAAGATAACCACCGCTTTCTCTAGGAATTGAAATTAACCCAGCAAACAGCCGCATGAGAAGTATATTTCTAAGATAATTTTCGGAAGGTTATTGAAACTTTTTCACAACTTAGAAAACTCTCTTTTTACCTTTCCATTTCGAAAAATTCAGAATTCTTTGCTACTTTCCTCTCGCGGTCGGAATAAATTCTCAACAAAAAAAATAGCAGGAAACTTGTTTCCTTATCCTTCCTCCCCTTTCTCTCAATCACGCATTGCTCACTTCCCGACAATTATTCCTTTCAGAGGACGGGTTAGCGTGCGTGAGCCGGCTCTATGCGTGCGATCAAAGAGATATTAAAAATTTGAAGAGAAAGGGAGGGAGAGAGAGAGCTATCGGAGGCCTTTGAAAACTTTTTCTTCCCATTCTTCCTTTCATTAATTATTTAAAAGTGCTTCGGAAAGTTTATACATAAAAACCACCGAAGGTTAAATAGCTAAATTTCACCGACGGGTTCCCTTATTCTCGCAAGCCAAAAGTAGGGAAGGGAACGAAATTGAAACACTTATGAAGATGAAGTTTAGGAGAGTGGATGAAGAGGGCAAAGAAAGAATGAACATCGATATTTATGAGTTTTCCCGGAATTTTCGAGGGCCCAATGAATAGGGAAGGTTTCATTTTCCGATTTCATTATTCTAAATTAGGTCCTTTAACCGATCTCTAAAGGATGCAAATAATTTCGGGAAAACGAAAGATATTGCTGTCACGCGGAAATAAATTTTGAAGATAGACGAAGGGCTCTCGAATATGTAACTGCTCATTTTGTTTCTTGAGGAAAAATGTAAGATAGTGAAAGGAGCTGCTTTTCTTAGCTATTCTCGTTTATTTCGAGTTATTTGCTATGTTTTAAGTTGAAATGTTTAATAATATGGTATCTGTAATTAAAGAATAGAATGCAGTTTCTGATAAGAACCATCAAGTCTCAACTGTCGAATTATGAAGTTGCAATGTAGTAGAAAAGGTAATCTTTCCTTAAGGTGCACCATTCCCTATTAATCCACCTCTCGGGAGGTTCAGCGTTAATTATAATAATAATTAATTACAATTATCTATAGCTAAACATGTTTAAGATGCAGATATCGTTTCAATGTTTTTATAAAAAACAACTTCAACAACAACAATGTAAAAAATATATAATTTAATGGAGAATTTGAAGGTTATGGTCGATAGAAAATATGGTTATATTTAGAAAAAAACCTTTTTATTTCACTGACAATACTACAATGGAAGAGTCACTTACTTACTATGACAAATTTTTCAATAACTCAATATTGTATTTAAAAATATTTTTTGCTTAACATTTCTTACCAAAATCAAGGCCTAAGGGAAAGAAGAATAAATTGATTAGTGGTGTCATTTTTCGAATGAGGAAGCTACAATTTTAAAACAAGGTCGCGCGAATAATGTGTAGAAGTTTCTTATAGTAGAGTTAATATTAAAAGTGTTTTAGGTAGTAGTAGTGCTTCGATAGCTTAGGTAATTTCGCACGTAGCCCCCCCCCCCCGGGAGTCGTACCCGGGACAGCTTTCATCGACGTCGAACGCGTTGCCCACTTGGCTAACCAGGAGTCCAAGTACTTTAGGGCTACGCCTAAAAGACTAAGATCATTTCGCACGTAAGTCTCCACCGGGAACCGAACCCGGAACTGCTGTTACCGAAGTCAAACGCGGTACCCGCATGACTATTGTGAGGCCCTAGCAGTTAAGACACTGATGAGCAACTTACAGGTAAAAAATTTAATTTACACGTCACTAATACATTTCTTTCATCTTTGTGACTCACGTATACACACTTTTGAACTACTTTATTGGTCTTAGTGCAAAAAAAGCTTCAACATATTCAAAACACCGAATGTATCGAAATAGGGATTTTCTCTCTAGAGCAATCCGCACCGACTCTAAACTCGCTCGCATGAGAGAAACAGCAAAGTCGCGAATTTCCCTTCCAAATTTCGACTTGGAATTCCCAGACGCTTTCGGGACGAATCATCACACATTCCTTCCCTGAATTTAGCCTCAATAATCACCCCCTAAATGTTTCCTTTAAAAACCTCGACCGCGAAGGAGGGGAACAACAAACCTTCGCGACGTCGATTGGGAGCAGCGAAGCATTCCGTCTCCTTAACACCCCTGCATCTCCCGAGCACTTCCTCCCTTCAATCCCTCAGATCTCTCTGTATCCCTAAGAAGGATATGGGAGGAAAAAGAGACGAAAGGGGGGTGACACGTGCGTGATTAAGGCTCGTGCTTTTCAGTCCCGCTTTCTGTGTTCCCAGCGCTATTCGTTAAATTATTCCACCCGACGAAGCCGGGTCAAAGGCGAGAGAAAGGGTTGGAGAACATCTCTCTGCATCCCTCTAATCCCCATCCACTTCTTATAACCTAGCACAACAACCCTTTCTCCCCTATCCCTCCCAACTCCCAGATGATTTACGCGAATCCTCTCGGCCACGCCCAAGATTCTGCTTCCCGGAGGACAATGCGAGGAGCGGCAGGTGGTGCGGGGATCGCGTGAGTCTTCCGAAGACAAAGGGGCACCCGTGAGCGAAGACGCTCCTGCATTTTGGCCCTTAATCGAGTGGGACACGCATTTAAGAGTCCGAGATATGCTAGCGCGTGTATTCAGGTTCCATGAGAAATGCGAGCAACCACCTGGGTATTATTATTTATGAAGTCCATTGAAATCTTAGATGATGGAGTGTTTCTTCGTTCCTTTGTCGGAAGAGTGGGTTTAAATGAGCCAAATTTGTGTCCTTGCGGACGGAAGGAATGTATTCTGTTGATAGCCTATCTCAGGGAGTGGTTTTGATGATTGCTTAATATATCCTTGGATTTACATATCTGTTATTTAAAGTTTCGTTTCTGGGCTATGCAGAGGAATAGAGCTTACATTTAACAGCTTAATTTAAATGTTTGCAGCCATGTCACAGCGGGATTTTTGATAAATGCATACCATTAATGATGGCGAAAATGCAGTATTGCAATGGGTAAAAAAGTTGCAATTTATGTGAGAAACTGCGAGGACAAATTATGTAAATAATAATGGGGTTCCTGCTTTCCTAAACATTTTATTTTATCGGAGGCAAAAGTAAACAATTCCTTGGAGATATTTAGATATTCTCGCACGTGAAACTATGAATCCTACCGGAATTACGTGGTATAAATCGTTATTGATAAAAATGTTTTTAACTTACGGTGCCACTATTTTCATATTTTGAGATATTCCACTTAAATTTATTATTGGGTCATCGCATAACTATAATATTTAATGATTTAATAATTCAAGGGATTAAAGGAAAAATTAATAACTGATAAAAGGAGGTAAATTGCCCAGTAGAGAATTAATATAACATTTTATTATAAATTTTCTTTAGTATATGCGATTCGTGAAACAAATGAATGGATATTTTTCGACAGTGGAAGACTTCAATTATTATCAGTTCCGTAACAGTTCCGTATATACGTAAATAAATGTTTGCAAATTTTTTATAAAATTTGCTCCGTAAAAAATTCACGTGAAAGGATGGATAAGGAACTTCGGTCCCCAGTATATTTGCGAACGATTCATAGGAATTGCCCATCAATATGCAAATCGAGCATTACCTTATTGGACATTCTTTCCACGGATATGAATGCATTCCGTTGGATTCCGTCATCCTCCTCCAAATGCGACGCTGGTTGCTTCGCGACGGCAAACACACTCATCTCAACTGCCTCATATTTCTGCCAATTGTTCGACTCATCGATATCGACCTCTCCCAGGCAATCAGACATTTTTAATCTCTGCTATTTCGGATTTCGATCGCATGTAACAATTCGTGCGCCTCTCTTTTGTTTCCATCCCAACATTGTCCTTCTTTATTTGATACTCTCCCTATTTCCCCTCGTCTCCACCTCTGTATCCTCGATATGAAGTGTTTCTCTCCTGAAATATCTCTCTGCATTCGAGGTATCCTTCACCTGTTACTTCCGTTGATACATTATACTTATGGCTCTATCCGCTTACGTCACCCACCGCGTTGAGTGAGGGGGTGTCTATGGAGACAGAGATAAAAGTGCACTGACGTCTCAACTCCAAATCTAGCTCCCAACTCACGTCCCTCGCCTCCTGAGAGTGGGGCATTGAGTGGACAACACTAGGAGACACTCTATTTCCCCCCCCTCTTCCTAGGAGCTGCACCCACACCTTCCAGTCTCAAGTTACGTTCTCAGTCGCGGCCTCCATGGCTCATACGCTATTCCAGTCCCTCGGTTCCCATCGCGACCAATGTGGGCGATATTACGCTGTTTCGATCCCAGTGAGATAAAACCCCCGCATTGTTACTTTTTGCAGTTTTGTTTTCGCGGCGATAAAGCTAAGGGTGGGAGTCGCTCTTATTTTCGCCATGGTTTCGGGGAGTTATAAAAGGGAGTAAGCGCCTGTACTATATTCCGCCAGTTCATTCAGTGTCGGAGAATGTCTACCTTCCCTTTTTACGCTTCTGATAAAATCTTCTCCCGATGGCAATGTGTCATAAACTGCGGTTTTGCCGACAGTAATTTTTATAAACCCAACGCCAATAGAGACGTATGAACACTTCTTCGAGATTTATTTATGTGGTGTCTGCAGCTGTTGATTACATTTCAGGGGATAGCATTAATTTTTCAGACAGTCATCGATAGGAAAGATACTGCGGTTGGAAATAACTCGAGACTAAGAATTCATACCCTTTTACTACATTTTATACTTTATAAGTTTACTAACTGAAGTGCACTTTGATTCTCAAGTTGGAGAATAGAATTCGGATTAAATATAGTATACCTATTTGTACATAAGAGAAAATAACATCTCGCATCTTAGCTTAGTGGGACAGGTTGTTGAAAACAAAAATTTTCTAATCAAAGTTAGAAGCCAATATCTACAATCAACAATAGGAATGGGAATCATTATGGAATTCCCTTCTTAAGAAACTCCTCTCGAGTTAATGTGCAAGTTTGCAAGATTCTCAACTTCCGGTACAGGGAAATTTCTTCGTTAAATGTTTCAAGAGTCAGAATCGATAGACATAAAGTTACTCATTTATCTCCATTAGTTCATTGCGGTGCTACGCATGTTTGTTGCCCCTGTAATTTATCACTACAAATTGTTCGTGACTGTAATAGTTAAAATCTCTCAAAATTTTTGTCCCCTTCATATCGTCATTTGCTTCTAAATGGGCCTAAATACACATGCATTCTTACGGGAAAATGCATGAACTCGGAATAAAAAATCGTATTGGTCGTCAGGGGAAAGGGTTGTTTACAACCTCAAAATTTCAAAAGATATTTGTATATTTTATCTGAGCTCTCGCAAAGAGAGGGATTTTTATGTTCAAGAAAACTTTAATAAGGAGAAATATTGTTTAGAAGGGGAAAATATTTTCTTATAGCCAAAGTAGACCAAGGCAGTGATATAAGCAGCTTAAAAAAACGAACTAGCAAGCTTTTCTTTGAACCACGAATAATCCAGGATGTAGTACATGCTTTATGTGGTTTACTGGTCGCAATATATATGTAATAATGTTTAGAAGGTACATCACAGTGGCCTTCCCTTTCGTTTGTTTCTGATACCGAGCATAAGGAATGGCCGTCGGAAATATGCGTACTTTGGAAGTGCCTTAAAAAAGGAATGGAATTTTTAACGTGAATGGCATGGGTTATGTAAATACAAATATAATTTATCATCCTATTTTGCTACGGCTGGAGCTTTGATGGTTTTGAAAGACATCTTGAAAACATATATAAAGCTTCCCAGTGAAGGAAGGGGATTTCAGCTCACAAAAACTTGGATTTTTTCGTACTATATTACAAAGACTATATTATGAGCAATATGCGTAATAAAATACTTGAAGGCATCCCATGAAAACCTCCGCCATTGCTTTCAATGTTTTTTGGTCTCTGTAATGAAGTTGACAATGTTTTCTCCGAAACTTCGACCATTAAATAACAGCGAGGATAAAGATTAAATGATACTAATTAGAATCATTTTACTTTTTCTATTATAACATACTATGAATAGATATTAATGTAAACTCTAGCTGAAGTAAAGTAGCTAGCAACACCGACTCCTTCGCATTTCGTATCAGCATGATTATTATTAACATTCACAAAGAAATGTTGAAGAAACTATTTTATAGAATGACCACTCTTGCATATACAGAATTATTTTTGAACATGATTTTACTTACTATGCCAAAGTAACGTGTACATTTACAAATCTACATTTATGAAAATGAATTTTACCATACAAATGAAGTGTTACGTAACATAATTTAATCTATAAAATAAATACAACTTCCCATTCATTCTCAACGGGGAAAATATTGATAGGTAGTCATATTTGCACAAAAGAGAAACTAACACCTCTCATCTAAACTTAGCTCAATGGGACAAATTATCAAACATGGAAATTTTCAAATCAAACCACTCATAATCTGGGGCCGAAATCCTTAATTGACGATAAGAATATGATTATATAAAATGTATTTCTTATGAAAGTTGTCTACAGTCTGTAAGATAGTTTTTTTCCCGTATGCTATAGAAATAAGCCTGCAAAAGATTAATATGAAGTTTGCATGAATATCTAATGGGAACGCATTGACTTGTATGGGATAGAACCTGAGACCAATAAATGCACGAAAAGAAATCTTTATGTTTTCGGTTTTTAAAAATGTACAAGTTTGCATGAGTTATAACAACTGGTTCTATAGTTTTAGGCGAACATTCACCCTTACGCACCCACATTCAGAATAGCTCAACTGCCCATTAAAGAAATAATGGGAAGTTAAAATTGATATTTCCATACTATTTGCGACTCACTCGACTCTCAGGAAATAAAATAAGTAGCCAATGTAGAAAATGAAACATGAAATTTCGTTATCATTTACTCTACATTCTTCTGTGAAATATGACAGTGATTGAAGCAGAGTCATAGTTCAAGCATCCCTTGATGTTTGCCGAAAGGCTACTCGCAGGATAGATACATAGATGTAGATTTACTCGACGAAAAGAATATTTAGATGTTTCATCATTTTGAAATCCCGTTGACAAAAAGGAGCTATTTAATAAAACTCTCCTAAATNAGTCATAGTTCAAGCATCCCTTGATGTTTGCCGAAAGGCTACTCGCAGGATAGATACATAGATGTAGATTTACTCGACGAAAAGAATATTTAGATGTTTCATCATTTTGAAATCCCGTTGACAAAAAGGAGCTATTTAATAAAACTCTCCTAAATGAGCTTATGTGCGTCGCTGCGATTCGTTAATGCAAATCATTCACAACTGCAAATGCTAATATCTCATAAAATTTCTTCCTCTTCACATACCTGTGGTCTATCATTAATACTTACTGTGCATTTTGTATATACCTCAATTCCGAATGAATTCTTGTAGGAAAATGCACAAGTTCGGATTCAACAATGGAATTGGTCGTCAGAGGGACGATTTATTTACAACCTCAACATTTTAGAATAACTTCGTTTATTTGATTGTCATTCCCATAATTGTAAACAGAAAACAATATTCGATAACCAATTTAAGAATCTTCACTCAATTTCCCTTTTTTTGGTATTTGTCTTGCCTTCATGCGACCATTCTTTCTTATTTAATTTTGCAAAGGAAACTAGCCCTGCGAGCGATAAATATAAACTGAAATGCATGAGCTCGGATTCAACAATGGAATTAGTCGTCAGGGGGACCGGTTGTTTACAAACACAAAATATCACAAAATGTTCGCGTATTTTATCAAAACTTTCGCAATTTCGAATCGAAATCAATGTTTCACGGCGAAAATAATAATTTTCATTCAATTTCCTTTCTACTGGTGCTTCTCTCGATTTCGTACTGATATTCTTTGTAATTTAATTTTCCAAATGAAATGAATCCTGTAAGCGGTAAAAGTGAACTTTATATGTATTTCTTACGGGAAAGAGTTTCCTCGTCTAGGATCGAATCGGGGACTAAAAGGCACATAAAAAGTAGCATATTATCTGTGCGCTGAATATATGTAGTAATGTGCCAATTTTGAAAGTTGGAAAATTTAGTTATAGAGTTTTAGGGGAAAATAAAGTTTCCCTGCCCCTACTTTCCCCACCCCCCTCGTTTTCACCTCCGCCTATGATGTCGTTAGAAACATAATGGTCCATTTAACCATTGTAAGATGTAAGGAATTGGGATAAAAAGTAGCCTATATCATAAGCATAGATACATCCTCATCGTCTAATTATATATACAAGCATCCCTCTTGTGTTGGCGCTATACTTGTAGACTTTATGTCTGTTGCATTATCTAATTTACTCCTTTCAAAATTTTCTAGTAGTCTAATATTACTGTGGAATAAGTTTATAACATTCAAAGTCGGAACATAACATGACAATAGCTAAAAGATTATAATAAGACTGCGGAATAGGCAACGAGACAGAATTCTTAGTGACCGTGGCGCTCAGCCGGGCCATGCCGCGGGATCGAAAAAGCCATCGCAATCCCAGGGTAGCAGGTGAATCGAAACAGTTTATTCACATTCTATATTTAGAAATTTTAGACATTGACGTGGTATAAGAGACTCGATAGTTTAGCGCAGTTTTGCTAGTTGCTCTCCTCGCTTTATCTAAAAAATTGGCTGAAAAAGGTGTCCGCCATTTTGTTGTGTAAAATGAGCAGAGGTCCATTTTTGAGCACAAACCTACAACGAATCACAAGATCAAAAACCATACTAATATGTGGCATAATCGGTTTTTCCGTTAGTTTTCTTTAATCACGTCTGCATAGCAGCAAACTTGAAAGTTTTTTCGAAAAATCCGAGAACATTCTTTTCTGTGAATATTGCCCAAGTTTGACACCCTGTATCTTTTTGACGCGCACAAATAACGAAAAATAAAAGACAGAACAACAAAAGTCAATCTTTTCTGAATACCTATGCGAAGTTTCACGTTCCTCACTCTAAAAAATCATTTTTGGCCTCTTGGCCAGCTTTTTTCGATTCTAGCCCACTGTGCGTAGCTTTAAAATGGTTGTACGAATACCTCATTCACTTGCATCTATACAAAAGAAAACTTTCCGATTCCTCCAAGACGTTCCCTCATTTTCCTTTAAGATGGAATAGATTCCTTCCTTTAATTTATCGAAAACAGCTCTTTCATAACTCTCTTCTTTTCAGAGTCCAAGAAAACTTTTTAAGTGTCCTTAAATGCTAAATCCCCTCGGAGTCTTACTCTCAAACATCGACGCTGTTTTTAAAATGTAGGAAACACTTTCACGGAAGTGACTTAACCGAAAAGGAATGCTGGTAAAATTCCCATTTGGCATCGAAAAGAAGGAAACATTGTGAGAAAAATCCTCCCGTATTTTTTACCTCCAATTCTGCTCCATTCTTCGCTGAGAAGTTCCTTTAATTAGATCCCCGTCGGAGGATTTCCGTGGATCAAAGATTTTTTCTATCCCTTTCCTCACCCTTTTTTCAACCGGAGAGAAGCGAATTATGGAAGCGCATGCTGAAGTCGAACTGTAGAGGAAATGGAGGGGTTGGGTGGTGGAAAGGGAGAAGTTGGGAATTTTCAATCCGATGAATCGCCTGAGATATGGCATCCTCACTTCCTCGCGCTATCTTTCGTTCACTCCATATAACTTCTACGTCCGCCAATCACGGAGCAATTGTAAGGTGAGGATGCAGTGGAAAAAAAGAGAGAAAACGTGAGGGAGAAGGTGTGAGATGGTCGCGGCAGAGATGAGGAAATGTAGCCGAAAGGAAATATGTTCTAGGGGACGAAATTCAATTTAAATTTTGTATGAGATTTCGATAACCCTATATAATATACTGCTGATAACAAAATTTGAGATACACAGTGAAACTAATGCCGTTAACCATAATGTAGAGTGGCTCAGCTCTGCTTAATAATTTATTTCTCTGAGAGAGAATTGTCTTCTTCGAGGCACGAGTAGGGTTTACAAGAGAGAAATTTCACTCGACAGAATTTCCAGCAGAGGACAAAAGAGTGGAAAACTGAATATAAAACAAAACTTTGCCCTTCGAGAAAACTTCACAAAGAGGTAAAAAGAGGGAAAGTTAAGATAGAGCGGAGGTTCTCAACCATTCTATCGCTGTTTAATGGTCGATCACGAAGTGTTTTAGGGAGATTCTTCAAATTCCTCAATTACTTGTTCCTACTTAGTGACAGTCAACACTCAATAACACTCTGTTTAAACAAATTGCAGAAAAACATCGATCGCATTTTAACTGCAAAGAAGAACGATATTCAATTTGTTTGATGACTATTAAAGTTTCTTATTTCCAAAATGAATTTGCATAAATTATTGCAAATTTCCGTGTTCACATTATTGCCATTATTGTATTCCCAATTAATTACTTTTTACTTTGAATCTCAGGTCGCTTCTCTCGATATGCTAAATGTTTGTGGAAGTTAACTTGTCATGATTTATTATTACGATTAAACATTCTTTTTTACAGTTTTCCTTACGCATGAATAAATCTAGAGGTATCTTTCACATGCTAGTAGTAGTAGTATTGTTAAAAGTGCTTTGACACCTAAGGTCATTTCGCACGTAGGCCCACACCGGGAATGGAACCCGGGACCAATCTCATTGAAGTCGAACGCGCTGCCCATTTGGCTATCTGGGAGCCTTTTCACATTCTTTCTTGTAGTAAAAGCTTGGGGAGTCACGAGATGAAGAATTGAGCAAGACAAGATTAGAAAAGATACACAAATACTGATTTTAAAGGGTCATACTAGGATGACTAATTCTTTTCTCTTACCTCGCTCTTAATCGTGAAAGAACAAAGCAATAATGCGTTGAAACTTAATTGGAGATTTAGCGACGAAAAAAGGTAACTCGGTAGGAAAAATCCAATCTGATTACTGTTCAGCAGAGCAGTCACCTTTAGAAATGTACAGGCTGTGAGGATTTAGGGTTGGAAGAGACTACGAAAAATCCAATACAGAAGGAGATAATTCACTAATTAGGAGATAGCAATAAAAGGAACTGCGGAGGGCCGTGAAGATGGGTATGGATAAGGGAGGGAAAAAATGGGTACTTGGGTGAAAGGGAGGAAAGAATGGGTTGCAAAAAATAAAGCGAAGAAGAGACCGAGGAGTGCAAATGGGGGGATAAGGTGGCGCTGGGATACATGTCGCACAGCACAGTGAAATGATTCTGCAACTGCATTGATAAGGAGAGAGGGAACAAAAGCCCGGCGACGGAGGATAATGGCAGTCGACCGTTGGGTGGGGAAAGAAGAGGGAAAAAGTGTTGAGGAAGAATAAAATCGCGAAGGATTCGTATTGAGTGTGAAGGAATGGGGAAGGGAGCGTGCGCAGACAAATAGAGATGAACGGGTAGCGACAACAAAAAGTCTGAGTTTAGGAGGAAGTGGGTCAGCGAGGGTAAAAAGAGAGATAAGGCGGAGGTGTAAAAAGAGTTCGGTAAAAGGTGAGCGGAGAGACGTGAGGATTTTGCTGGAGGGAAAAGAGCAAGTTTCTTCGAGGGGAATGGGGAAAGAAGACATGGCAATATTAAACTGATGAAGATATGAAGGTGCGGGGGTGGTGGGTGAAGGTTGAGAGGGATTATTACTGAAATTATTTTTGATATTGAGGGATCTTCTATAAGATATATTGTGCATCATAAGTCTTTTCTGATTCTTTAATAAAATATATGTGTTAATTAGTTATTATCTCTAATAAATAATGTATCTGTGCCAGTTTGCTTTCTAGATGTGATTTAACCTGCCCTTTTCTTAAAACTAGTTAACTATCAGCAGGTTTTTCACACTCCTGTAAGGGGAGACTTTTTAGTCTCAATGTCGCCCTAAATAAAGACGTATTTTATTCTATGTTATGTTTAATATGTTAATAAGTTTATGTATTATGTGAATCCAAAGAAGCATGTACATGGAAAATAGTTTTCTTCAATTTATAGTCGTATTAATAAACAAATTTGCTTAAATAGCATAAAGATTCTTACAACAAATAACATAAATTTACAGCTATTCATCATACTAATTTTTCAGGAGATGTAATGTGCTTTTAAAAATAATTGGTAAAAATATTAGTGATGCAATTGAAATTTGTTTTAAATATTTATCTGTGTGATTGAAGTAAGTATCATAGGGCATTCTCACGAAAGCAACCAGAATTTATTTTCAACGAATTTAACCGTTTCGATTTGAATACTCGGAACTTACTTCAAAAATGTTGTCGATAAAGAATATCTTCAAATCTTGCGGATCTCAAGAACGCTAAACTAGCACTGCTTTTCAAGCTAGTTTTGTAACTGTACGTCTTGAAGTTCTAGTGAAAAAATACGTCACCTTCTGCCTCCGGTAACTCGATAATATTCAGGGCTGCACGTAGCAATGGGTGTCGAGTTTGACGTGCTCCGCACACATTCAAAGGTCGTGATTTCCAGGCACGGATATCGATGAATTGTATCGCAGACTGGGACCACCGCAGTCAAATTGGTCTTACCGTTCGCAGCGGAATTTTATGGGAACATGAATTACAAATGCTGTCCCTGGAGGATGGCGGCAGACTTAAATGGAATAGAAATGGTTGAAAGCGAGCGGCGAAGAGAAAAAGAAAGGGTCGTATATAATTTGCGGGAGGAGGGGATGCATTACAATAACAATGGATAGCGTTATCAAGAGAGGTAGTTTTGTATGGAAAAGAAACAAAGGGAGTAGGTGATAAGTGGACGGAGGAAAAAGCAACGAGAGGGAATAAAGGAAAAGGGTTATTAAAAGCGGAGAAAAAGAGTAAGCAAGCAGACGCACTCACACAGTATGAGGGAACACCCGTAATTCACGTCAGAAAATTGTCTCTAGCTCGTGTTTTTCCACGGGTGGCTCGAAATAAAACGCAAAAGGAAAGAAAGGAAGACGGTTGGAGATTAAGGAAAGACGCCGTGGAATAGGGAAAGGATAGGGAACTGGATCGGGGTGATAGGGGCGGAGGTTACGGAATAGAAGGAGAGTCTGGGTGATGGAAGATGTGGACCGCTTGAGATACGGCTCTAAATCCAGACTCCTAATCCGGAAAGAAGGTTGGGATATGGAAATTTGTCGTAAAGGCTCGGTCTCCGAGGCGAAGAGAAGATGTACCAAATGGGATTTAGGAGTAAGGGACGAGGATCTTAGCTAAAAGGTGGGAAGGGCAAAAGATGTCGGTCGTAAGAGGGGGAACCGAGTTTGGTCATAAGAAGCGAGAATCAGTGGATTGGTGCGAAAAGCAGAAGATAGGAAGCAGCGGGAGTGGGTTAGGGCAGTGGGGTTGGGACGGATTATTGCGTCATCCACTCAAGAGTCTTCTTACTTGGGCGTCTCTCTTGCGAAAACCCTTTAGGCCTTCCGCATCGTCGGACTTCCTGGGGCGAGAAGGCGCCGTGTGAATAGAATTCCAACTTCGGGAGATGCGAATCGATGGCGTCCGTTGCGAGGATGGTCCGCTGTTGAGATAACTCCAATTATTCAACTCGGATCCATGAGGGAATCTTAGTCAACTGTTCAATTTTCGTTTTCCTTGACCGAGGATTTGGAGGAGTTGGTTTCTAAAGATAGCTGTGGAAGAAGAGGTCGGAATATGGGGTCGTGAAACTAAAAATTTGCTCCACTTCCACGACGATATTGAACCTCTGAATGATTACAAGCGGGGATATGCCGAGTAATATACCCACGAGTTATGAACATCAACTACCTTACAGTCGTAGTATTTCGGCGTTTCCGTATAACGGATTTAGGAAATGCCTTAGGATCACTCTTATCATAGCAATTAGGTGAAAAGCGGAATACGTGCTACTTTTAAGCCAATTCCCGTTCTAATCGCTCTCGTTCAATCTAAATTTCAATTTGAATGGTATTTCGTACAATTTGACACACATAACGTGGGAGAATAAAAAGGTGCTTACTCAGGTTGTCGAGAGAGGTAAAAAATGCAAGGAACATAAATGTAAAATACAGTCACCAATGCTAAGAAATAACTTACGTAAAATAGCGACATGACCAGGTATCCCACTTTCCGGGCAGGTGTTCGTGCAAAGTATTTTAACTTTCCGTTAATTCTTGTCACCAATGTTGTTCACGAGTTTTATTTTCCGAAGATATAACAGCGTCAAACAGCAAACTTTTGCCGTCCCAGCTTGAAATTGGAAGTTAAAAACAAGACGCCGAACGTTTTACTCGTTTCTTCCAAAACGGCAACATCTTCTGGAGTTGAACGACAGCTTTCGCAACGAATACCGCATCAACTGGTCGAGAGAATCGTAGGAAGACGAGAAAAACAATACGGCGGTAGAGCAAAATTGGAGGTGATGATGATTATTTAAATCTTATCAACGTCAAAGTTTGAGATTTTCTAATTTTTATACGTATTTTATTTTATTACGCGTTCGTTTATTTTGTGTCAGAGATATTCAGCTCGAAGTTTGATGCATTACGCATACCCAGAAGCACTGAGATATACTTCGGGTGGAACATGCATGATTCAATTTAAACTCGCCGTCATTTCAAAAGAGGGCGTTTTTAGAGGAAAGGCGCAGATAGAGGAACAATGGACGTAGAGCATCAGGGTGTCCTGATTTCAAGATGGAATCGAACTCCCTATCGATGGGCTCGGAGGTGAATGAAGTTGAGGATTCTTCGAAGGAGCGCATTATGGGGGACAGCCTCAGGTTGGGCGAAAAGGGTATTTCGTCGGAAGTTTTAGAGCAGTGGTTGGCTTGTGGGGTGCGGGTGGGGCAGGAAACGGAGGCAGTCGCCCTCATAAAGTAGTTGCCGGTAAAATCGGTCGCCAACTGCGGGGGGAAGGCTGAGGGAAAATTGGTTAGGTGCGGAGGGCAAAATATATACAAGAGCACTTGGGCTGGCGGAAGAAGGTCGCGCAAGGAATTGGAATCAGAGGCGATCCGTTTTTATATTTCCTTTTTTAATGAAAGCAAAAAAGAAAAGTTCTCCGGAGGAAGAGAGAGCAAATTGAGGGAGGGAATCAAAGAAAAATTCCTCCGCTGAGGTGGGGAATATTTACGTGTTTTGTGGAGTTTTTGCATCGCGTCTTTCGAAGGCGTTCCTGAGTGTGTGAGCGGAGGAAATCCTACGACTTGTAATTTTGAATAAGAGCCGATCTCCACTCCTTCCTTTAATAATGCCAACTTTGAGAAGAGGAAAAGTTGGCGACTTTTATGCTATTTAAGGAAGCCAATTTAGGTGAATACCTTTTCGTCTTCTCAACAACCTGATATATCTAAAGGGGAAAATATCGACAGTTAGTTTCTATTTACGCATTTCGTAAGAAACCTTGGATGTCGTACGTTTGTTGAAAAGAATTTCCAAGGAAGAGTGATGACGACGCAATTGTGGAAATGGGCATTTGAGGTATTTTCTTAGCAAGTCCTTGGAGTTGGTCTTTCAATTTTTCCATTCCTCGCTTTGCAATATCTTCCCATGCATTGTAACATTGGTTGCTACATTTTTTGTCCTACATTATATGAAAATTTCTTTGCCTATTCCGTTCATCCTTTATTTTACTCTATTTTTTACACACATTAATATTATTTTCAAAACGTTGTCAACGTTAAAATTTTAACAATTCCGTTCATCTCGATCTGGTTTCTGCAGTTATTTCTTATTGCTGTTTCTTTCCGCAGTTTCTTAAAATTGGTTTGCAGTTTCATACGTCACCGTATATTCCGAAAACAATTAAAACCGTTTGTTTTTCCAACATAATCGGCTTACAAATTATGGATTTTTTACTTTGGCTGGTTTACCATTTATGTCGCTTATTTGATTCACTTTCGCTCCTCTAATATACTAACATCGTATTCAGTGACTTATTGTACATATTCATTGAACCTTGGATTATTTTTTTTTAAAGCGTGAAAAGACTTTTACGTTTCATGAAATACACTTATGTCCTCCGTTTCTACTTTTTCACACATAGGGAACGCTCTATAACGATTATTTGATATTTCTTTCGACTTTATTCCATCCAAGGGGATTTTTCTGCTTACTTTAACTCTGTTAATTTGACTTCCAAGGTTATCTCATTGTTTATTACCCTTTGAGGTTTCAGTGGAGGTTTATTTTTCAAACAAACTTGCGTTACCACTTGAGGAGTCTTAAGACCAAAGGATAAGAAGTTCAACGACAGAACCAGGAAAATGATGAAACAGCGAAAGCAGCTGAAGCACTCAGACTTGCCAAAGGAGAATATCGAATATGTCGATCTTTGTAAGTCTATCAGAGTGGCAATTAAGGAATATGTAAGGACTTTTAACGAAAGAATTGTGCAAGAAGCTATAGAGAACAACAAGAGTATGAAGAGGGTCAGACAACGCCTAGCAATGGGAAAGAAACAAATATTGGTCATCCAGAAAGAAGATAGCACAACAACTTCCAATAGACAAGCAATACTGAGGACAGTAACAGAATATTTCATCAATTTATACAAGACAGAAAATGTTGAATAGGAAAAACAAGAAGAAACACAAAATTCAGAAAATCCTCCCTCTATTCTCTCAGAAGAAGTAACAGAGGCCATCAAGAAGATGAAGAATGGAAAGGCTGGAGGAGCAGATGGAGTTTTAGCAGAATATCTGAAACTTGGTGTTACAGAAATTTCTCCTGTCCTAGCGCAGTTATTCACTAATTGCCTTAGACAAGGGAGAATTCCGAAGGAATGGAACCATGCAAAGATTGTCCTTTTGCACAAGAAAGGAAGCAAGGAAGATTTGAAGAACTACCGCCCCATCAGCCTCCTTCCTGTTATTTACAAAACGTTCATGAGAGTAATAGCTGCACGTCTGAAGACGTCCCTGGCAGCTGCCCAGCCAAGAGAACAAGCTGGATTTCGCAAGGGATTCAGCACTATGGACCACATCCACACGCTGCAAGAAATTATCAGCAAAATGAACGAATACGAGATGCCACTAGTACTCTGCTTCGTGGATTATGCCCAGGCCTTTGACTCGGTAAGTACCTCCTCCACACTGGAGGCACTGGGGAAACAAGGGATAGATACAAAGTACATCCAACTTCTACGCAGCATCTACAAGGACGCCACAGCCTCTGTAATGCTGCATGAAGAAACAGAGGAATTCCGGATTGAGAAGGGAGTGAGACAAGGCGACTGCCTTTCACCAATTCTTTTTACAGCCGTTCTGGAAGAAGTCTTTAAAACCTTAGACTGGGAGGAAAGAGGCCTACGGATCAATGGAGAGCACATCAGTCATTTGCGTTTCGCAGATGATATAGTACTCTTCGCAACCAACGGTGAAGATCTAGCATCAAGACTTCAAGAACTGAACGCGGCTGGGCAGAAAATAGGACTCAGGATAAACTTATCGAAAACTAAGGTAATGTATAATTCTTTTGCAGCACAAGTACCAATCCTACTACAAGAGGTACCCCTTGATGTTTGTTCAGAGTACACTTACCTGGGACAACTGGTTACGACAGGAGAGAAAAACAGGATCAATGAAGTGAATCGAAGAATAAAACTAGGATGGAGTGCTTTTGGAAGGAACAAACATATTCTGAAGTCAAAAATACCAATGGTTTTGAAGAGAAAGGTGGTCAACCAATACATTCTACCAGGTTTGACATATGGAAGTGAAACTTGGGAGTTAAACGCAGCAATAACCCAGCGACTTCAGACAACACAAAGAAATATGGAACGATGTATTCTTAGAATCACAAGAAAAGACAGGAAACGCAACAGCTGGGTTAGGAAGACAACAGGAGTGACTGACATCATAGATTAGGTAAGATCACTGAAATGGATGTGGGCAGGCCATGTTGCGAGAATAAACGACAATCGATGGACATGAACAGTTCTGAACTGGATACCAAAAGATGCGAAAAGACCAAGAAGAAGACTAAGGGACCGATGGAACAGAGACATCATTCAGTATTTAGGGGTAACATGGCAACGAGAAGCTCAGAATAGAGAGAATTGNGCTCTGACTTAATTACAGCCGGATGCACGGTATAGTATAATTCGTAGAAAGGATTGAAACGTGCGTATGTTCATCACGGCGATGAATATTCCAGTATCTCCAATTTTATTTTCAATCACGATGTAGAGTGCATTAAGGAATTCTTTTTCACTATGTTATTATTAGAATTATGTTTATTATACTACAGAGTATATCCTGGGAGTGTAAATCTTCTTCTTCCTTCCAGGAGTAGGCTTTAAGCCTGTTCCGGCTTCACATCACCTTGGTCTTCCAACATTTCTTCTGCCCAACGGCCTATATTCCAAAGCCTACTTTGGAAACCTCTCCTCAGGCATTCGTAGTACATGCTCTTTCCATCTATTTTTGTACTCTGCTAACTTATCCGAGATCGCCTGAACACCTAGTTCCTCTCTTATAGATGGACTCCTTAATTTATCTTTCCTTGGGAAAATAAAATTTACTAAGTAAAATTCCACAGGAGTACATTTATTTTCACGACCGGTTTCGAACAGAGTTAGTTCATCATCAGGTGAGTAAAGCAAGAAAAACAAGGAATATATATGCAACTAGAGCCAATAAGAGGAGGGTGGGGCTAGGTCATCAAATGGAAGAAAAGATGGGTGTATTAGGGGGAGGGAGGGGTGGAAGGAGACCAACGGTCGACAGCAGCGGATAGTGGTAAGGGAAGAGATGTATGTTCCTGAGAGTGTAATCATGCTGTTTGTGTTGTATTATTTCAAGTTGCTCCAGATAGTTCAATTTACCCCCCTTTGACTGACAATGGAGGAGGGTGGCCGAAAAATTTGAATGATGTTTATCTTCGTGTAAGTGTTTGGCAAAGTGTGAGGCGTTGGAATTGTTTTGGAAAGTTTGTCTGTGTTCTTTAGTTCTGGTGTATAAATTCCTTTTCGTTTGACGGATGTAAATAGTGCCACAATTATTACAACTTAATTTGTATATCCCTGATTTTTGTTCTTTGTCAATTTTGTCTTTATTATTTAAAAGGGTTTTTCCTATGTTGTGGGTGGTGTAGAATGCAGGTTTGATGTCATTGTGTGTGAGTATGTTAGAGAGATG
>KZ308350.1:290245-409056 GCA_000376725.2 Ladona fulva | reverse complement strand
CTTTTTTTTTTGCTACACCGATTTTACGATTTCATTATTTCATTTCTATCTGTGTTTTCGCGGGTTTTTTTCGCTCCCCTTCTTATGTGAGCGTTTTCCCGCACCGTGGGTTTTTCTCTGAAGGCCTTCAGCCGAAGAGTTTTTTTCCCCGCAATCTTATCCTTTACTTTTAAATGTATTTTTTTATTTTATATCATTTTTTAACACTGAAATTCTATGTAAATGTATGACTACAGAGGTTAGGTGTAAGAGAGGCCCACATGGGCCTAACCTCGCCGAATAAAGTGTTTTATAATAATAATAATAATAATAAATTTGGTTATGAGTAGAGCATCTTGAATTGAGGGAAATAGGATGTGGTATTTATGGAAGAAAAAGATCAGTAAGTTTAAATAATGAGTAATGGTAGATTTTTATAACATCTTACTCATGGAATAATGGAGGACTTCGACAATAGTTTTCCCGAATTAGTTTTAGTTATACCTGCAGTGCATTGATCGTGACATGGCGAGATTATCGTGTGCTTCACGTGGATGTTGCGATGGAGTGCACTGATTTTCAGTTTGGATGTTTGGATATTAAGCGTTTGAAAGAGGCGGTGTCTCGGTTAGGTTATTGAGCAGAATTGTATTCCACAATCTGGCACCGTGAATGTGGAAGGATTTGCTGCTCGTATCAGTTCTGTGACATTGTATCGTTAGTTTGTGGTTGGAGCGTGTTGCTAGATTGTGCGAAGAGTTTAAAGCGTGGAAATAGGATGGCATGTAGAAAGGAGAATTACCCCTTAAGCTTTTGTGGACGAGAGTGAGGGTGTGAAGCTTGCGCCTTGTCTCGAGCCGCAGCCATGATAATCGCTGCAATAAGGGAGTGATATGATCAGACCTTTTTGAATTGAAGATGAATTTAACCGCTTGATTATGTGCACGGTCTAACTTAATCGCTGCGGTTTTTGGAAGTTCGTTGATTATTATGTCACCGTAATCTAAGAGAGGATGTATAAGCGTTTGAACTAAGATCTTTTTGAGTTTAAATGGAATATTTTTCATTCTTCTTAGAGCATGAAGGGCGGCGTAGTCTTTTCTAGTGATTTCGGTGACCTGCGGTACCCAAGAAAGTGATTGGTCAATTTGAATGCCAAGATTCTTAACACAGCTGGAATATTGAAGTTCTTCGAAGACGTTCGAGGGCCTTCTAAAGAGAGGGAAATATACTGATTGGGCGAAGTTCACCCATTGATTTAGGGTTTTGTGTTATTGGGATGGGGTGGATGACTGCATATTTCTACTGAGTAGGGAAGATACATTGAATGAGAAATTAATTAAAGATATGTGTTATGTAAGGGAGTATTTCAGGGAGAATTTTGTGGATGATGGCTATGGGAATCATATCTATACCCGTTGCCTTCGACCTGATAGATAGAAGGGCTCTTTTGACTTCACTACAGGTTACCGGTTTAAATTTAAATGTTGAATAAGTGGAAGGTTCCTGATAGGATAGGCGTTATAACGAATCTCTCTTGAGTTCTGTGTCAATTCCGCTGAAGTTGTTAATGAAATAATCATTCAAATCATCGGGGTTAAAATTATCGGTGCTGGAATTAGTTTTTGATTTCCCGATTCCTAGTTTTGATGAGCCGTTACATACATCTTTGCTCTTATGTCGAGAGAGAAGCTTGTTAGCAAAATCAGTTTTTTGCTTTACGAATTTTTAACCTTGTTACGGAATATTCTGAAAATTTCAAAATCTGCTAATGATTTACTTTTATTATAGAATGCATACGCAGTGTCTCCTCTGCGTTTAAGGGATATAAGTGTTTGGTTAAATCATGGTGTAGGATCGTTTTTGACTCGCCTGGTCAAGAGTGGTGCATGTTCATTAAGTGATTGAGTAATAACATGACTTAGTATTTCTACCTTATCATGAACTTCCCCTGCTATATATTATATACGCATTTACGAAAGTTATTGAGAGGAAGATTCCTCTTTAACGATCATATAAGAATATGTTATGTCATTCTCAAGCGTTTTGGAGAATTTTTATCATTATTAGTATATAGCATAAAAGATTTCCGAAAAAAAATTCTTTGAACAGTCTTTGCAATAGTCAGTAAATTACCTACAATTTATTCACGTGCTTTCCCGTTTATATTTGACTTTCATTAGCACTTTTCTTCTTAATATATAGTTTTACCTTGTAATAGAGTACCAGCGTTTTTTATAAAGTTTATTCGTTAACACTGAATTTATCTTCAAAAAAGTTTGAACTTTTCCGCGCAATTGACTTCTTTCAGGAATTTTTAAAGCCTTAAAGCTTGTCCTTGAGTTTATATTTGTTTTATTCTCCCATCAACTTCCATCCAATTCCTNATAGCGTAAAAGATTTCCGAAAAAAAAATTCTTTGAACAGTCTTTGCAATAGTCAATAAATTATGTACAATTTATTCACGTGCTTTCCCGTTTATATTTGACTTTCATTAGCACTTTTCTTCTTAATATATAGTTTCACCTTGTAATAGAGTACCAGCGTTTTTTATAAAATTTATTCGTTAACACCGAATTTATCTTCAAAAAAGTTTGAACTTTTACGCGCAATTGACTTCTTTCAAGAATTTTTAAAGCCTTAAAGCTTGTCCTTGAGTTTATATTTGTTTTATTCTCCTATCAACTTCCATCCAATTCCTGAACGTTTATTCGCTTACGAATCATTCCATACAACCATCTTTTAAGACGTGACTATTTTTATTGAATTTTTATGGATAGCATTTCAAACCTTCCAGCAAGAATTTGTTTACGGAAAAACGGCGATTTCTCTAGCAAACGACATGAATCCAAAACCTATGAAATTTTCTCTCCCTCATTTTGAATTATTCAGCAGTATGATCAATTTCTCCAGCTACTAGTATTAGTGAGCAGTAAAACTGTAGTTCTGTTTAAAAACAGTCGTTAAAAACGGCTCTTTTTTAGGATTTTGGTTTATAGAGGTACTTCTGAATCAGAGATTAGTCAGAGCCTGAAGGGCATATTAAATTAATCTTATTTTGTATTTGTTGTTGATCAATATTCACGTACCCTTACATCTTATTTTAGTCGTGAAACATTTATATAAATTCGAGATGGCGAGAACTTTGATAAAATACTTGGAAAATTCGTAAAGTTTTTCGGAAATATACAACCCACATCTTTGACGATCAAGGCCATTGTTGAATGTTGATTCCATGAATCATCCCATATAAACACACGGGGATAATCAGTTAGTATACTTTTCCATAAAGAATGTACGTAAAGTAAGTTTTGGTTACCGGCAGAGTTTGTTTCTATTACAGAATTAAATTAGAAATAATGGTCTTACGAAATTGAGACAAGTGTCACAAGAAATGAAAACAATCATGGAATCTTATTTTAGTCGTAAAACATTCATAGAAATTCGAAATTGCGAGAACTTTGATAAAATACACAGAAAATTCTTACAAATTTTTGGAAATAAACAACCCATCCCTTTGACTACCAAGGCATTTGTTAAATGCTGATTTCATGAGTCATCCCATATATAAGGTTAACTTTAATGACTGAGGACATTTTTAAAAGCAACGTGTTTTCCATGGAAAATGGGAATTTTTTTTTAATGAATCGTTTCTTGCGTGAATATGAAAAAGTGTATACATTTAAAAATAATTAATACCTTGGCCGCCAATTATTGAGTTCTTTCTTTTCAGAAGTATTATCCCCAAGAATTCTTCAGAAGAACGTTCCAATTATTTTCATATAGACTATGGTAACTAATACAGACCAGCATTTATCTGTTGTATCCCACACATTTTGATTCATCTTTCTTCCTTGTTACGAGAGTTGACTGTTTTTATGTTAATCTACTATTATGTTACAGTATAACGCACACGAAAAGTGACCACAGAATCTCCTGTTGATTAATTTAATTTTCCTTTTATCTCCTTTTATCTTCTTCCTAATCCAAATCGTTTGTTATTTATTTTAATCTTCTGCTCGTTTACGACGTTACTGTAGCAGCCCTCTGGCAACTCTCTTTTCAGTTCTCCAAGTTCAATAGGTCGTACGTATCTTCTGGGTCTTTTTTAAATAAGTGAGCTCGAAAAGTTTTTAAACTTAATAATGTCCATCCCTTTTTCCAAAGGTTTCCCGCTGGAAAGGTCTACGGTCTGCTAACTTCATTCCATTTTCTTCTCTTTTGACATCTTGTCTCTGCTTCCGTATTATCTTTCCGCCGCTTTTCATTCCATTTTGCCCTTTTCATCCTCGCAATTCTACCCTAGCAGGTCGCCGGTGATTCTTAAAATCTTCATTTACCATTTGGTCAAGTACATTTTTTCTCTTCCTTTTAACCTTCGCAATATCGAGCAGAGGTCATTTTTATGCTTGCGCTTGCACTAATATTGCCTGTACATTGTATTACCATAAATTCTACAAAATATTTTGTAAAGTTTAATATTGAGTGATTCATGTGCAATCCTTGTTCCACTATTGATATACGTTCATGACACACGAAACAAAATTGAATAGGAATATCTTAAAATAATGTCTTGCGAAGAACTTCTCATTTTTATATTTTCGTATACTTTAACATTAGAGCATAAACATAACTCAAAAGTATCCTTCTGTGGTGGTGATATATGTTGTGGAATTTTTGCAAAGTGTTTTTCAGTTGGGCTCCCGGAAGCCAAGTGGGCGTCGGTGAAAGTGGTGCCGGGTTCGAATCCCGGTGGGAGCCTACGTGCGAAATTACCTCAGCTGTCGAAACACTTTTAACAATACTACTACTGTTTTTCATTCCTTCTTTATGGAATTCCACTTAGTGATGGCTTCTACCGTTGATCACATCGAAAGAACTATCACATCCGTCAAGAACTTCCGTTGTTAAACTATTCCTTGGATTACATGTAATAATTCAAATATAGCAGGTAGGTTCCGAGTCTGATGGTTGTAATTATTTTATGGAGATTAGATTTCATTACAAGATTACCGTATTCGTTTTACTATCGTCATGTCTCAAATGATCATAAAAATACTTAACTTCTTGTATACTAGACTGAATCAAACTAGAATGAATTATCTCTAGCTGATTAACTTACATATCTTTATATAAAATATAATTCTGGCTATTATAAAAGTTTTCAAGCTTCAGCGATAAATAAAATTGCGAAATGCCAGTATATTATAACACTAAATAAGATCTTTCAATATAGTATGTACCCTTGGAATTGAAAAAACCTACGTCAGTGCTTCTCCCAAAGTGAATGCGTTCTTGTAGTGTTATTTTGTTGACGCTTACAGCACTGACAGCTTCAGTGTACTCCATCGTGTAAAATTCCCTTCACCCCTTAGACTTGATTTCCATTTCAGTAAAGAGGAAAATGTCGCAAGGACTCAAGTCAAGGGGGTGAGCCTGATGAGGTATAACGGTCCGTTTGTTTTTGGCCAAATTCTGTAGTATGGAGAAAGCGGTACGTGGCCTCCTGATATTTTTCAGAATTTACAAAGGAGATATCACAAAATGAATTTCAATTTGAGGCATTAGCTTTGACCGATTACATTTTAAGTTGCGGCCCGTCCTATTTCGGATTGATTTTTTTTAGTTTATTCATGTTCGTTAGCGCATGTTCATTTGAACATATGTTGTAAAATCACACCTCTTTTGTTAAGGGACTTAAAAAATGCCTACGAGTGCGAAATTCAAATGTCAGTTTCCGTAATTGTTACTATCATTTACAGCGTTATATTTAGAAGTTAATCTCTCAATCCACACAAAGAGTGAGTTATTTGAGATCCGTACGTTGAAACTCGCAGCATTCTGGTGGTTTATCATATGAGTATTGCTTTTAGAGAATGGTAAAAAATATTGGATCGACTAGGGTGTTGAAAAATTGATAATTAACGTAACATACGTCTACATATTTATTATTATCAATATATTTTTAAAACCGCAGCCTAAGTTAATTACTAGAATCTGTCTTCGCGAAACATTTCTTCTGCTACTCGTCATTGAATTAAATTTTATTAATTTAACTATTGTTCAGTTTCGTCTTAAGCGCAAATGATGTAGATTATAAACACATATATCTGTTTACTTTCATCTCTAAGCATGTAGATGTAGAATGTGGAGCATTATAAACATTTTCATCTCCTTGAATGTCTCCTTCCACCAGGTTTCACATACTTAATAATCTCATAGCGAGGCACACTACATAAATGTTTCTGTGATGTACATACGTATCCCATTCAGTAACTAACTTCTTTGATATTTCCCTCCCACTAAATACTTTTATTTGTCTCTGTAAATTAGTTTGTTATTGGGAGTTTCCTTGCGTTTGACTGTTACACTATCACCATCCTACTCGCTTCCGTTTCTCATCTCTTCCATGTCCTCATCTCCCCTTCCTTCCCTCTCACTCATCTACTCTTCTGACTTGCAAACATTCGACACTTAGGTTTACTCTCGCCAGTTTTCGATCTTCTCCCTCTTCCCAAAAGTGTCCTCTCTCTGTCTTTGCTCCCTTGCTCACAACTTCCTTTGATCCCGAACTTAGTCCCTTCGCTTCATGACTCACACATCGTCCTTTCATCGAACTCCTGCTTTATCTTTCCCTATCCGTCCTGTTTTCTCTCCAGTTGCCATTTCCTTTCTTTCCCTTAAGAGGGAGATTTTTTTATTAACAATTTTGCTTCAAACTAACGGAAATATGTTTAAATAGGATCTCAGTAATTTCCCAGACAACTTCCCTTTAGTAAAATATAAGTTTCTCCTATACTTTTAAATTCCGGTGATGTTACTTTACGCACAAGTACATCCGTGCTTATCTTCAATTCATAGGGTACTGTATGAAAAACAAACGCACATAATCAGGATATAAAACTTAGTGTGTGTACCACTTACTTGGATTCTGAAATTTCAGGTAGAATACGCATATATCGTAAGTTATAAATTACAGAAAGAGTGATTTATTTTTTAGATTCTCCTTTCCTACATTTGAATGTGTTTTGGTTCAAAATCAATGCCAAAACCAATTAAAGGTACGTTAAAACAATAAAGCATCATACAAAAGAAAAAAAACTTGTATTTCCCGCAGTTATCATAGGATTAAAGCAAATGTCAAGCATTGATTCACCATCCTCTTTAAGGAGGAGTTATTTTAAGGCAGTGTTTTTTGAGAAAGCCGTCTTTTAGATTCTATATCATGTTCCTCTGTAGAAGATGTATGATAAACACATTTGGAAACCTTCCAGTCACCAGTCATATTTATCAAAAATCTGAGTCAAAACATAAATTATGGAAATCCACGGGTCAAGAGAATGTATACAGCTCTATTGTAACAAAAAATCTCTTATTTGTCTTTTTCTTGTATTCGATATCATTCTAACTTTTCTGTATATCGACCTTAGGACTAGGTCGTAGCGTTCAGGTTCATTATCTTTGTAGTACTCAAATATTATTTGAGTCTACGCATAGGAATAATGATTCGTATAAAATAAGATATATATTTTACAGATACACAATGCGTTTAAAAAGGAGAAAAACACTGATGTAATGAGAGAAATACTCTGTATACCAATCATCCAAGTCAGTAAGAAATGCCTTTCAAAACCTCTTGAAAAAGTATCATTTAAGTTACCTGAGGCCAAATATTTTTGCTGATTAAGTGATATTAATACTTTTATTTATCCTTAATCGTTAATGACTTATTTTTGGGTTCGTTAACGCAGGGTATTATAGACCTCATTCCCCCCGCGTTCCATGCAAACCCAATCTAGTGGCCCCAACTGTTATCCTTTGAAAGGTCTCGTATTAGACGCCCACAGAGTTACCCTTGCGCCATTTTACATTCAGTCGTCTCTAAGACTTACAAAACTACCCACTTCACAGTTCGATTATTAATTAAGAAATATTTAATTCGACTGTTTCTTCCGTTTGAATAATGTTTCTATTCTATCACTCTATGCCGTATATTGCGCTGGCAAAAATGCGAGTAGAGGGACAAAGAAAACTCCTGCCTGACTACCATAGAAACGGATCCTCCTGAGTATTGGCGATCGTCCAGGAAACAGTTGAGGAGAGGGCAGTGCAATGATAGTTTCCATGGCTTCCGTCTCCTTCGAAATCTTACACAATATTCTCCCAGTGCTTTTCTCTCTTCTTCATTCCACGATCAAACCGCTTTCCGTTCCCACTCCTTTTCTCTTTTCCCTTCTATCAGCTCTACGATTCTCTCCTACCGCCTCATGCGTTAATCCGGATACCCTTTTCCCAGTACCTTGCGTACCCTTTCCTTCTCTGTACTTTTTATTTGATAAATTCCCCATCCAATATATTATTTTCCTTCTCAGATAACCTCCCGATCCACTCCTTAACCTCAGAAATAACTAACTTTTCCAGTTAAGGTCTCGCATTGTATTTTTTTACTTTTGCCTCACCGCAAATGCCCTTTCTTTACACGCTCCTTTCCATTCTCCGCCTCTTCCTTTTCTACCCTCGCCCAGAATCTCGTTCTGCGAGATGAGTTTTTAGATCTCTTCCACTTTCCCTATTTCTGTGTCCTTGCAGACTTATTCGGCCTCTCTTCCTTATCTGCTACTTTGAAATCCCCTCTGTTTCACATTCTCGCTGCTTCATTTTCATGTTTTTTTTTCAATATCATTTGTATATATTTGTCGTAAAGTCTGAGCGTGCTTTCCATATCTGTATTTCTTTTGGTCATAATAGTTACAGTGTTCCATTCAGGTTCCACCGTTTTTAGATGGCAATCTTAAATTATTCAGTCAGTATTATATTACGGGAGATTTAAGTCACGCCTTTATCTAAAACGTGTAGGATATCACCTTTCAAGAAGCTGAATATGTATGATTTGATGAGAACTTTTACCAGGAAACGCAGAAATATCCAAGATATTAATTGGCAATTAAAGGAAAGTGGCGCTCTATTAAAAGCGGGTCTGTCCTTAAATTTGAAAAATTTCCAAAATATTAAGGATTACAGATATTAGGGACGTTTTATATTCAGCACCCTCTACTTTTTACCATTAACAGCATCAAACCTTGCATTTTGAGCAATATTAACTTGTTTTCTCTCGGAAAAACTCTCGGAATTAAAAGCTACATGCACTTCAAATATCTTACACAGCTCCCGCATGTAATTTATTTTGTCAATTTTTGTCAGTGAGTCACTAATTTATTCTTCAGTTCTTTGTAGGCTATTTCTTTTACCACACTAATGCTTTCTGTAGCGCAATTTTCGCGGTAATCAGAACAGTGATATTCATTTCAATAAAAAAATAATAATTTCCTTGCTCGCATTCCCTTAACGGTATGAAAGAGACGCAGCATGGTATTTCATTGGTTAGAATACCACCCTGGGTTGGAGTCCCACTCATGTCGCTTTTTGTCACACTTGTTATTGCCTAGGATTCAGCCGCACGGCTTCATCGTGCAAAGTATTTACATTAATCCTTCACTTTTATTGGTTTACCAATGCAATATTTGTGCCGGAATCGGTCTCGATCGTTAAAAATAACTCCTACTCATAGTATAGTGATGGCCTATCTCGTTTCGAACGATAGCATCACCCACCCTTTCTTTTACTCATCTATTTCCTATCTTCAGATGTCCTCCGTGGCCCCTTCGCGATTCCCTCTCTTATTCATACCTTCTTCTCTATTCATCCTCGGCAACGCCCTTCATTCGCAGTTTCCATTAAGTCTACGAAACAGGACCAACTCTTGTCCTCAAGGGCTTCCACTTTTACATCGTTGCAAAGTCAACTAAGAAGCGAGGGAGAAAAGCGAAGATGAGATGCGAGCGAGGCTGAAGCAGAGCGTCAACAGAGATAAATGTGGATGGATGATGAAGGGGGTACTCTTTTCTGAAGCTGACACTCCGTTTTAAGTTTGAAAAAAATCATCAATTTCGGATCTAAGTTAATTCGTTTGTGTAAATCACAGTATCTGGCGAAATGCGTTTTATATAACGATAAGGTAATTGTATCAAGACTGGAAAGAATCCAAATTTCCTCCTGGATGTACAAATCAACTTCTAGTACTTTCAACCTACTACTTAGCTCTACTACCTACTTACTTAGATATAGTTCTTTGAGCCTAAAATTATGGACCTTTTTATGAATCTTCTTTTTTAATTTTTATGTGTTTCGAGCAAATATCATTCTTGAGACAGCAATGCCAATTTTAACACAATAACTGGATCGACATTTTTCTGAATACTTCTCAAAAATATTTTCCGGAAATCAGTCAGTATATTATTCCTTATTTAATCTATCCATAGTCCGTGAAACTCTCAGTGTAACATAAACTGTGAATGAGCAATTTCAACTCCTCCGTATTGCTGCTTATGTATTTGCAGTAAACAAATACTCTCATTTGCCTACATGAAGCTGTCTATTGCTGTCTTGGATTTACATACAAGGTTTAATTCAAATTGAAAACATGATCACAGCGATGCACTGCAAAATGTTGTGATATGCTGGGGAGAATCCCAATCTCTTACTTCCACAAATAATACCCTAATTTTGAACTAGAAAAGATTTCATTGGTGTTTACCAAGGTTAAGGTATTATATCTATAACACGAAAGAATATAACAAGGCTTTCAGTTGAAGCTCAATATACTTGAACTGAAATTTAAAACCAACGATAGAATAATAAAACCATGTGCTGATTACCAGGGAGAATTAATGATAAGGTGAATGCTAATGAGTAAGGAAGGAGTAGAATATAGTTTGTCTGCCTGTTACGTATCATCATTCTTCGGTTGAAAAATTACTGCTTTCTCTATTAAGAGTAGTACTTGGTATACATGAAATACGACGGACTTCGAATTTTCCACACAATTTATTACACGACCGGTTTCCATCATCATGAGGTCGTTTCATATATATTATATGTATTGCTATATTTCCATAAATATCATAAATTTATTTTGAAATTTCATAAAAAACTAACAACTATCTGCATCTAAATATATACCATACAGGTCGCCTTTTGGCGTGTGGCTGGGGATCCCCTTGATTTGGGATCAAGGAATTGCTCAATCTTGCTGAAGGGAAAGATTTGGAGTTTTTTTCGCGCACGTCAAGTAAGCATGTAACGATGGTTGCACAAGTGATATCAGAGCACTATGTTATAGAAAAGCATTTTCATTACGAAGTTCTGATCATTAGCATGTCACTAAACCAGCAAAATTTTAATTGTGGTTTCAATTTCCGTACTGTTGGTAAGAATTTATTTTCTCGTGTAGTCAAAATTTGTAGGAGTTGTGATCATGTGTCTTTATTTATCTTTTCGTAATTGAATGTAAATAATGTTCCGTGTTAAAATACGGGTACTTTTCAATGAATAGACTATAAGTGATTTAGAGAGAAGTTATAAATCATCCTCCAACATGCGCATTAGATCTTCGACTGAAACTGATTATTCATTACTTAATAGAACGGACGAAAACTCCGTTCTACTTTTCGTTATTTCTTCAGATTCTCAACGTGCTCATAGTTTTAGAAAGGCTCAAAATCAAAGCAATCACCCGAGAGGAATGGAGAAATAGGTTACGCAAAGTACCTTGTCCTTACCAAGCGACAAAAATCTGCCTTTAAACCCTCACCGACCCCTGTTCCTCCACTTTTCATGTACACTTTCATCACTCTTCCCCAACGCCTTCACGCTCGGGCATAAGAGAAAAATATGGCACTCCCGTCGCACCCTTGTTTTGACACTTCACCATCTCTAGTCTGCAACGTATCTCACCTTCCTCCATCCCAAACGCACCTCTCCATCTCTCCTCTTTATAACCTTCCTCATCGGTCTTTCTTGAAGGTAAAGCACAGAATAAAAAGAGGGAGACCTACTCTCACTCTCCAGGCCTACCTTCTGCGATTCAGGTTCGTCTCCGGCTGCTTTGTATTCGACGGCAAAAGAGGGAAAACCAAGTGCGGTACAGAAGACTTTTGATGCCTTCGACCAACGTGCCTCTTTCAGACACCCCTTAATATACATATTTATTTATTTTCGTCCCATTCGGACAAGGGGTGGGTTAAAAAATATTTATGCAGGTAGAGTGAGAGGAAAAAGGAGAGTTCAGATAAGACGCGAGGGATTCTCTTTTATTGTACCTTAGAGCGAAAGAAGAGATGAGGAGAAGAAGGGAGAAGGAGACCAAAGGATATAGAAAATGGAAAAGGGAAGCCTGTAGGAGGTTCCTTTTCGTGTCAGCGGGCCTCCATATAAAGAAGATGGGGTGTGCCACAAGGTCCTCCTTCCGGTCCCCCATTCTCTTTTCATAGTTATTCTTTCTGATGCACGAACTCTTTCTCTCCCTGTACGGGAAAGCGGGAAGGAGAGAAAGGGCGAGATTCTCAGTAGAAATAGCCCCTTTCATCTCTTTCATGCCCAGGTATAGGACCCTTTCCTGCCATAAGGTCTCACGACTACCCCGGGAAAGCAGTTAGGAAAACGGATCGACCGGAAGAGAGGAGAAAGAAGGGCGATGTCGAAAATAAGTCAAAGAAAAAAAGACTGTTAAATATAATAGGAAATTAAGGATCAACGTCGGCTGGGATCAAGAGCATATGAGTGTATAGGGATAGGAGACCAAAATTATTTGATTTCTAGTCTCAATCGCATATATTTTTGATTCATTTATTTCATAGCTTGAAATCGGAATAAGATTGATCTCTTCTAACTTCCATTCCCTTCGTTACATATTTAAGGTTTTACATTATTTCTTGATACACAAATAGTTTGCAAATCATCGGTTTCCGACTGTAAAATTTAATGCTCATAAATTTTCTAATGTTTATTTTTGGATTCAGCTACGTTCCAAAAGCACTTGCAGTCATCCTCCCTCCACGGATAATTCACGTGTTTAAGTTAATATTAATGGCGATATTCATAACTATTAATGCGATTTTTCGTTCAATCGATTTTTGTCAGATTTTTTGGCATGGAAAGATATCTTATGGTTTTTTATAGAAGTATATTCATGTGTAATGATTTTGACGATATTGGTGATAATGTTGCATTCATTGAAGTATAACTCGGTAAGCTTGAATGTTACTGGAAACTTCATTGGATAATATTTTATTCCAATATTATCTCCTTGACAGGATTCTACTTAATAAATTGGTTAAGTAGGTTTCGATTGATGGTAATGGTACATCGCGGAGACTCCATAAAATGCAGACTTAAAATTGGCTTTAAAATTGACATAGAAAATCCTTCTTGGAGTAAACTTTAAATTCAAAATTAAGGAATCTGTGTGTTTAAGCTTTTCATCTTAGTGAAGATCTCTATAACTTTTCCAAAATTTGAATTTGTCTTTAAAATGAGAATTAAGCTTGGATCTTCATTGTTTATCTTAGTTTTTGTTTCATTCATCCATTTATCTTAGTTTTTGTTTCATTCATGTTAAGCTTAGTTTTTGTTCACAAAAATCTTGCCGTATATCCTTTCCAACGATGGAGCCAGGGTTGCAAAGCTTCTAAGTACTCCATTCCATGAAATTTTTCAGTATTCGTAAGGTGACACGAGGTAATTACACAACAGAGAAGATAGCTTGCAAAGTTGAAATGTCTCTCTATCGCTCCTTAAGTGCTCTATATACGAGTAGTTCCCCGTCACTTGACGTGGCACAATTTTATTTTTTATTCTCTCTCAACATTTTATGTACACGAACACTTTTCTCAATCTCGGGCGATCACGGAATAAAAAGGTACTTTATAGTTGCGACATTCAGGTCGTCTTATTGTTTCAAGGGAGAATTTCGTTCCTAAGGTGGAGAAATTGTCAAGAGCAAGATGCAGGTGTGTAATAAGTTTATCGGGTACAGACTTTATTTCTTTTGCACAATTAAATTACAAGGAATATTCGTATAGAGTCAAAATAAGTACCAAAAGAAGGGAAATTGAATACAGATTTTTATTATTGTCATAGAATAAAGCTTTCGTTTCGAAATTGCGAGAACTTAGATAAAATATGCGAATATATTTTGTGAAATTTCGAGGTTGTAAACAACCCGTCCCCCTGACGACCAATGCGATTGTTGATTCCGAGTTTATTTATTTTCCCATAAGAATGAATGTGTATTTGGGCCCATTTAGAAGCAAATGACGATAAGAAGAGGATGAAAATTTTCAGAGATTTTAATTATTACTGTCACGGACAATTTGTAGTAATGAATTACAGGGGGAAAAAAACATGCGTAGCACCGTAATAAATTAGTTGAGATGGAGTAGTAACCTTTTATTTATCAGTTCGGACTCTTGACAACTTTACTATTAAATTTACCGGAACCGGAGGTGGAAAATCTTGCAAACTTACATATTACTTTGAGACATATTAATAATAAGAGGGAAATTCCATAATGGTTCACATTCTTATTGTTGATTGTAGATTTTGGCTTCGAACTTTGATTAGAAAATGTTTGTTTTCAATAACCTGTCCCATTGGACTAAACTAAGATGCAAAATGTTATTTTCTCTTATGTGCAAATAGGTATACTATATTTAATCCGACATCTATTTTCCCCATTGAGAATCAACGGGCACTTCAGCTAGTAAGGAATAAGAAGGCAAATTCTACAGTTATAGTACATTCTGAACAAGACATTCAAGGCGCATTATCAGGGAAGTTCACTCATAAAACACCATTTGATCCCTCCATAGAGAAATACTAATGAGGGGACAGTGCTTCGTACTAACTGGAAGTGATCTTAATGGAAGATCTATGTATTAAATATTTTTAACTTAATATAACTTGGAATAATATGTAAATTAAATATAAAACATACTATACAATACATTAATATAATAAAATATGATCATCAATATAATATGAATTTGTTACATATATATATATACACGCATAAAATATTAGCAAGAAAAATGTGTGCACATTCTTATAAAAAATGTTTTCATACATTCGTCCATAAAATCCCTGCTCAGCAAAAATTACTTGCCAAAAGGTTCCATTCAAACAGAACATGCATTTAGTTTTGCTAAAATTTTCTGTGATCAAAGCTTTTATAACTTATAACATTACATGATTCTAAGCAAGCAATGTTTAATGCACACCAGTATGCTTGAAACGTACTTCAGTGTAAATCTTTTTTAAACCAATCCGTCTTATTTATTTTTCCATGGGTAAATGGCTGCTTTGATGTATTGGTTGACCTTTAAATTCTGTTCGTACAATAACTTTTAAGGAATTATAGCCATTTTGTCAATTAATAATTTCTTTTCGACCTGAGATTCTTAAAAGTACTGCTGAAACAAATATGATCCATCATACTACTTAGGCTGTACTCCGTGGAGCGATATTGCAAAGAGGGGAGGACGGGATTTGTAATTTACACATTATTTATGTTTTGATAACTAGTTTCCACTACAACGCCATCGTCAGGTTATGTAAGATCTGAAATTAAAAGGGCATTTTCAGCATGTACTAGTAAAGTACAGTTGTTTAAGCCATTGCGAACATCAATTATCTACACCAAGAGCAATATAGAATCCAGGTTTGCAACCTGTAGTTTTTCCATCGTCATAGATATTGCCACACTCAGATAGTCGTGTATTTAGATTTACTTCTTTTGAAGAATCTGGTGAACCTTATCCAACAGTATCTCATGGTCAACAGTATTAAAGGCTTATAACAAATCTATAAATAATAACAAATATATGGTCATTCTATGCATCATAAACTTATTATGAGCAGTTATGTGTTCGTATGATATTTATTAGAACTAAATTGATTATTTTACATCATTTTTCGATTTTCGTAATTGTATTAACCGTGATTTAAAACAATAATGATTTTCCGATGTTTAAATAATGTATGTAATTGAATGACACGAGAAAGTAGAACTGCTTTAATTTTATGCAATACTACAATAAATACACACACTCACGACCTAGGTTTCATTGCTGAGCAACATCATCATTGTTGCTAAGCAATGAAGCCTTGGACGTGTGTGTGTATTTATTGTAGTATTGCATAAAATTAAAGCAGTTCTACTTTTTTATTTCATTCTGTTATTGCGTACCACCAAGTAAAAGCCGAAACCTTCAACTTTAACCAAATATTTTTTAAACTTTATTTTACAGCTATGAGATAAATAGATTTTTTTGAAATTGTACCATCTGCCAGTGAATTTTCGTTGTTTAGGTAAAGTTTGTATTCTGAAATTAAATCATTTCCATCAGTATCACTCAAAAGGAAGAGCAAGTGTTTTTTAAATGTGTTTTTTGTGTCACGTTCAATAAAAAAGTCGACAGGCATACGGAAGCGAAAGCGAAATTTGTGTCTATTTAAAGACTTCAACCAATCCTCAGCCTAACTGCGTCCTATAATTATATTTAGGGAAGTGGTTGAGTTGGGAATCGGAAAATCAACCTTTGCTCAGCCATTCCCTTTCATCAACTCTTAGTTTTCATCATCACTGTCGAATAAATCCATGCGGGATTGAATTTCTGAGCAGGAATTCCGAGAATCCCTCATTCACTTATCCGCCACTGAAGGCCCTGTGGACTGGGACTCCAAACCTTTCTGCTTCCGCCCCCATCTCAATATTCCACGCGCTCATCCTTTGCTCCCCTCGTCTTCCTCAAGTACCATATCGCAAGGGAGTTTTGTCCGACATCTCTCCTCATGAACGCCTTGTCTTACTCATCTCCGTATCCCTCCTCTTCAACTCTTCCTCTTATCCCACTCCTTTGTAAAGTTTATGCCGAATTCTCGAATCCTTCGCAAACTTCCTCAGCAGCGGGAATTCCACCTGGATTACATAACGTTAAACGTTTTACCTCGTTTAACGTGTAGTTACCACCTCCTGTCTGTCTATTGAGAAATCTAAATTTTTTATACGAACGAGCACAGGGTAGTCAATGAATCAGGAAATATACCCTTTCTGCAATTATTCCAGTTTGATCTATCACGCATAGGTAATTATTTCATAAAGATTTGCCTTTGTAGAGTACTGGTTCCTTCTCTCAAAGCGTATCCGCTGTTTTTTTAGTCTACGGTCTACGGTGAACTTACTCTTGTTGTGTCTTCACACTTATGACCAAGAAAACGTTTCTTAAAATTCCATCGGATTTATCTCCCCAGTCTTTTCGCTAATTTCGAAAACTGTTTTCCTGTTTTCTCAACAACTAACGTGACACTCGAACGGATTTGTATATGCCCGTGTCAACACCACGTTTTATATGTTTGCCGATCGTGGACAAACGGTATTTAAGATTGACGGAAATAATTCATTGAAATACGTTGGTGAAACCGTTCCCACAGTATGTGATTAATAGAGATTATAAAGAAATAAATTATTGTAGTGAATCATACTAGAGTTCCTTCAATTGAGCAGAAACGTTAAATTAATCAAAGGTGTAGACATAATGAGGTATTTTTTCTTGCTATCTTAACCCAAGTTTTCCATAATTATGGATTAGATCAGAAGAGTTAACAAGGTTTTTCAGGAAAGATTCTGATTGGTTCTTATCACCAAATTAAGTATTATACAAAATCTACCGGTTGCGTTTGACTTGGATGAATAATCTTCATCCTTCAACAACAATGGATTATCTTCATCCTTGTCAATATACCAAGTTAACCGCCATACCCCGCAACTTTCCTAAACTTCTAATTTTGAAAATTGAACTTTTCTGACATTTTCAAATATCCCAAGCCACGTTATATACAGAGAAATCAAGGGATATTAAATTATGCATGCTGAGTTTTCTATTAACTTTGACTTTAAGACGTCTGCTTAACTACTGCTTTATTAAGAGTTTTCTCGCAAGCAAGCATACTTGTTTCCCACACTGCTAGCTTAAACTGTTGGTGAGGACTTTCCCGGGAGCAAATCTTAAAGGAAGGGACAATATATCGATGAAATAATCAACAAACAGCATTCTATCCATATCTTCCAGTACTTTTGCTGGTCATATTCGTACATCTGCTAAGTAGATGCCTCCTTAGCTCAGTGGTTAGAGCACTGGTCTCGTAAACCAGGGGTCGAGAGTTCGACTCTCTCAGGAGGCAGAATTTTTATTTATTCATGGAGGAAAGAGTTTCATAATATTTTCTGAGAATTCCTTCTGAATGTTCGTATAATAACTTCAAGGAAGGGATAAATTATTTTGTGTTGGCAAAAATCTGGAAAGTAATGAAAAGTAATCGAAGCGGAGAAAGTAATCAATTCAACCCTCAAGAACGCCATAGCCACCCATTTTATTTATCTTCCAGCTATTGGAACTTTATATTATCATTGCAAAGAGATTTACAAATGCACATAATATTGTTTTCTCTTTTTCGATTGCTACGTTAGAAGGAAATGATATATTTAACTTATGTTTAAAAAAAATTTCCTTCACAATAAGTTACTTGAACCTATCATATTTTTCGATATTAACAGCCGTTTATCAATCGAATTTTGCATTTTAACGTCTCGTGTGAAACATATTCCTAAATTTCTTACTGACTATTTTTGTCATCTATTTTTCATTTTCTTCGGTTGCTGCTATGTCACAATTTTTTATTGAAGATAAATTAATTTTGTTGTCTTTAAAAAATTATGTATTCCTTAAATGTGAGCTGACTTTATTACAATGCTTTTCAACTAATAATTGATATTCTTTATTAGAATAATCACCCAATTATATCGGGATTAATGTCATATTAATGTCAAATAATGAGAATTACAGTGGTTTTTAATCTATGAGAAAGTAATAATTCGCAAGGAAAACGTAAAAATGCCCTTAGCAACTATTTCTACTTGTGTATTCTGCATATAATTTAACTTAAACGCTAGTAAAAATTTAAAGAACTAAAATGCTATATCACCTGCATTACTTGTAATAACGTATAATTCAGCCAAAGGCTTTACTTATTCTAAAATCGCCATATTAGTAACAAAGATTTAAACTTCGTTATGACCAGACTGATATTCGAAATTAACTATCGCGAAGTTGAAAGAATTTGTTTGAGTCGACTAATTCTCATCCTCATTCGAACGGATAGAATAAATTACCCTGCAGCCTTAAGTGATGAAGTATATCTAACCATAAGTCCACTGCGGCAATATTCTGTTGCAAAATTTCAAACTTTTCAATCATAGAATTTTCCAGCTAAGCCTCTGGCGTTTCTTCGATTCATCCGAACTTGCTCCTGTTTTTTGCAACCTTTTAATTTATTTCTGCAATCGCGTCACGATTAAGCCTTCCCGGCTGCAAACAGCCTTGTTCATCCTCTCCCAGCGACGGTAACATGCAGATGGAAGTGAATCTCAACAGCTCCATTGCTACCGATGGAGTGAGAGATAGTGGCTGAGGACAGTGCAATGGCGAAGGATCATTGCCCCGCTTATTACATTCGAACGGTCTCCTTCTTCCGCCTATCCGTCCACCTCGACTTTCATCTCATTTCCCGTGTTTACGGTTTCGCCTTTGCTTGCACTTTGATTAATGAATAAAGAGGGAGGCAAAGGGGTGAACGAGGAGATAAAGATCGCCTCTCTCGAAGGCACTTTTTCTCCGGGATTACGGCTCTTCCGGCACATTTTCTTCTCTGGATATCAAACTGTTGATGGCACACACCGACTTGAAGAGATCGCGCCTTTAAAAAATTGCTCCTTTTACGCTTCCCGTTCTCTTTTCCTTCGGCTTTTTTCTCCCTCCTGCGTTTGAATGCGAGGCTTGATTCTCGAGGATTTTTAATCCTATCTCCTCCATTCCATTCAGCTTTAATTGGTTCCCTCGGAAACGGTTCGGCGTCTTTAATTCGCGCCCTCTCCACCGTAAATGCCTCAAATAATTTTTTAATTAAAACGCTATTTTGAAAAATTTTTAATTCGATATTTTTTAAATCCGAATTCGTCCTATTTTGGTGAGTTTGTTGCCCTCATAAAAAAAAACTCCGAGCATTTAAAATGTTTAATCGCTCTTTTTACCGCGAGCCATTCGAAGTAACGTCCCTCTAATTTCCAGCACGTTATGTCATCGACGAAAAATTGCTGTAATTGATCAGCAGTTCATCGGAAGATCTCAAATTTAATAATTCTCGGATTTATGTTAATAATCATTCCTCTAATTTTCCATCATGTATACAAATTTGCTAATTTCTCCACTCTGAAGAATTGAGAAAGAACTTTTCGGAAAAGAACTGTCATAACAATTACCGTTATCTTTCTCTATCATTGATTTTAATCTGTTGTCTCCGAATCATAGATATGACTTACCCGTACGTTGAAACGCGTGTTCAGTAGTAGTATATTTAAAAAAAATGAGATTGCTGAAAGAAGCATTAATGCACCTCGAGTTGTTTATTCCTTTTCTCGATATCATGCTGTCAGACAATATTTCATATTAATATGCCATCTCGACGTAAAAGGGGACAAGAAGTTTCACTAAAGTAATTGTAATTAATAGTTGAGGGCAGTTTGAAATTCTCGAACGGGATTACAGGACGCTTTCTCCGCTATTCCCTCCATGCATGGGAATGACATATGCGGGTGATTTGGATGATAAATTAGAGATGACGTATCCGGTTGCTATAGTATCAAACATGGGGCCATCCTGATACGAATCTATTGCAAGGGTAAGCCGTGCAGTAGTGTCATTGCGTTCGAATAACAAGAGATTCCGACTCTGGGAGAACACATCAAAGAGCCGCAAAGCAACCCTGTATCTTCGCTGCACACATATCATACATTCATTTATTTTTAACATTTTTATCATATGTTTGGTAATAGCATATACCTATTTAAAATACAGTTCAATGTATGCAGTTTGCCTGGTATCTGTAAGGCATATATTCATTAATGATGAGGTCCCTACTTAATTTGATTCAGAAATCAAGTTATTTGGACATACACCGAACGAATTTCGTCTTTGGCTTCTCCTNAAATGGGAGCTGACTTTATTACAATGCTTTTCAACTAATAATTGATATTCTTTATTAGAATAATCACCCAATTATATCGGGATTAATGTCATATTAATGTCAAATAATGAGAATTACAGTGGTTTTTAATCTATGAGAAAGTAATAATTCGCAAGGAAAACGTAAAAATGCCCTTAGCAACTATTTCTACTTGTGTATTCTGCATATAATTTAACTTAAACGCTAGTAAAAATTTAAAGAACTAAAATGCTATATCACCTGCATTACTTGTAATAACGTATAATTCAGCCAAAGGCTTTACTTATTCTAAAATCGCCATATTAGTAACAAAGATTTAAACTTCGTTATGACCAGACTGATATTCGAAATTAACTATCGCGAAGTTGAAAGAATTTGTTTGAGTCGACTAATTCTCATCCTCATTCGAACGGATAGAATAAATTACCCTGCAGCCTTAAGTGATGAAGTATATCTAACCATAAGTCCACTGCGGCAATATTCTGTTGCAAAATTTCAAACTTTTCAATCATAGAATTTTCCAGCTAAGCCTCTGGCGTTTCTTCGATTCATCCGAACTTGCTCCTGTTTTTTGCAACCTTTTAATTTATTTCTGCAATCGCGTCACGATTAAGCCTTCCCGGCTGCAAACAGCCTTGTTCATCCTCTCCCAGCGACGGTAACATGCAGATGGAAGTGAATCTCAACAGCTCCATTGCTACCGATGGAGTGAGAGATAGTGGCTGAGGACAGTGCAATGGCGAAGGATCATTGCCCCGCTTATTACATTCGAACGGTCTCCTTCTTCCGCCTATCCGTCCACCTCGACTTTCATCTCATTTCCCGTGTTTACGGTTTCGCCTTTGCTTGCACTTTGATTAATGAATAAAGAGGGAGGCAAAGGGGTGAACGAGGAGATAAAGATCGCCTCTCTCGAAGGCACTTTTTCTCCGGGATTACGGCTCTTCCGGCACATTTTCTTCTCTGGATATCAAACTGTTGATGGCACACACCGACTTGAAGAGATCGCGCCTTTAAAAAATTGCTCCTTTTACGCTTCCCGTTCTCTTTTCCTTCGGCTTTTTTCTCCCTCCTGCGTTTGAATGCGAGGCTTGATTCTCGAGGATTTTTAATCCTATCTCCTCCATTCCATTCAGCTTTAATTGGTTCCCTCGGAAACGGTTCGGCGTCTTTAATTCGCGCCCTCTCCACCGTAAATGCCTCAAATAATTTTTTAATTAAAACGCTATTTTGAAAAATTTTTAATTCGATATTTTTTAAATCCGAATTCGTCCTATTTTGGTGAGTTTGTTGCCCTCATAAAAAAAACTCCGAGCATTTAAAATGTTTAATCGCTCTTTTTACCGCGAGCCATTCGAAGTAACGTCCCTCTAATTTCCAGCACGTTATGTCATCGACGAAAAATTGCTGTAATTGATCAGCAGTTCATCGGAAGATCTCAAATTTAATAATTCTCGGATTTATGTTAATAATCATTCCTCTAATTTTCCATCATGTATACAAATTTGCTAATTTCTCCACTCTGAAGAATTGAGAAAGAACTTTTCGGAAAAGAACTGTCATAACAATTACCGTTATCTTTCTCTATCATTGATTTTAATCTGTTGTCTCCGAATCATAGATATGACTTACCCGTACGTTGAAACGCGTGTTCAGTAGTAGTATATTTAAAAAAAATGAGATTGCTGAAAGAAGCATTAATGCACCTCGAGTTGTTTATTCCTTTTCTCGATATCATGCTGTCAGACAATATTTCATATTAATATGCCATCTCGACGTAAAAGGGGACAAGAAGTTTCACTAAAGTAATTGTAATTAATAGTTGAGGGCAGTTTGAAATTCTCGAACGGGATTACAGGACGCTTTCTCCGCTATTCCCTCCATGCATGGGAATGACATATGCGGGTGATTTGGTTGATAAATTAGAGATGACGTATCCGGTTGCTATAGTATCAAACATGGGGCCATCCTGATACGAATCTATTGCAAGGGTAAGCCGTGCAGTAGTGTCATTGCGTTCGAACAACAAGAGATTCCGACTCTGGGAGAACACATCAAAGAGCCGCAAAGCAACCCTGTATCTTCGCTGCACACATATCATACATTCATTTATTTTAAATATTTTTATCATATGTTTGGTAATAGCATATACCTATTTAAAATACAGTTCAATGTATGCAGTTTGCCTGGTATCTGTAAGGCATATATTCATTAATGATGAGGTCCCTACTTAATTTGATTCAGAAATCAAGTTATTTGGACATACACCGAACGAATTTCGTCTTTGGCTTCTCCTTCTGTTTATACTGCAACCCACCTTCAAATACTGTCTTATCTCTCATATGCGGTCCATCCATTTCTTCTATCTGCCTTTTGTTTATTCGATCAATACTCATTCCTCTGATGCCATATTCAATACTTTTCCGTATGTCCATAGGTTTCGATTTAAACCTAAATCATAATAGATTTCTATCTGGTGAAGACAGAAATAAGTTTGTCCAAGTCCCTAAGAAAAGTAATTTTTCATTTTCACCTTTATGCAATTCCACTCAAAAACGGCTGAACCGTTCGATTATAGTTCTCAGTATTTTAATTTTATACTTTAATAGATTCCACATTTCATGACTGCATATCAAAAGATGTTTCTAGGATGGAAAAGTTACTTTTGCAATTGCAGTAGACTAAGCATCTGGGGACATTTTTACTGTCGTCCTGAATATGTTTCCAATTCAGTTCCCAGTTGAACTCCAATGGCATTCCTATGTGTACCTTTCTTAAGCGCGAGAAATTTTTCCAAGAAATTCTCAGCAGTATGTCGTGGAGGTTACGTAATTCCTCAGATGCAATTCTGTGCATAGCGATCGAAGTGCTTTAAAGCAAATATCGAAAATGCGGAAGGACCATTTTTCTATTTTCAGAGGATCTTTATGTAAATCAAGATTTTCTATGCCCTAGTGGAACGAAGCCGGCCATCGCCACTTCCAGCCTTGCGTTTCATTTCCTCGTATAATTTTCCGCTGCGAATACTTAAAATGCGCATAAATCTTATTTCCAATCATCCGTTGACAAAGACGCCAATATTCACTTTTTTATCATCTTCTCCAAAGTCAAGGTTTGATTTTGTTCGCCATCCACCGCTTCTCAACCTCGCTATTTCTATTTTCCAAACTGCTGAATCGGCTAATCTCATACGTAACCCTAATATTTCCTCCGGACCTTTATTACCTCGACCCCCATGGGTCATTCCTATAGACTACTGGAAAATGAAATCTCTCGTCATGCCATGAAAAGGCCCAAACTCATTCCACTTCTCACATTCATCCCTTTCATTTCGTCTCACTCCGTTTCTCTCTTCACACCTCTATTTTATTTCTCTTAATAATTGAGCCTGTAACGGAGGAGAATCACGCAAGAGGAAAGATAAAAGACGTGGGAGACAGGCTGCGTGAAGGGAGGGAGGGACCTTATGAAAAATTGCTGAACTCCGGAACAGAAATGCTATCTCAAAGAAAGCGGACACAGCAATCTATAGTTAAAGGGATTGATTCGCATGCGGAATTTATTAGGCCGGCATTAAGTCATGGAATCGGACGCATTAGAAGCCGAGGATTTACGGGCGTGATTTACGTAAGAGGTTGAAATCTCCTACAGATATTGTTTCGTGAAATCGCGAATGGTATCGAAGTAAATTATTGAAGTGGATGTTTGAAGCGAAACTAGATGCTAAAAGCATGTAAATAAACTCGTTCTTTACAATGGTTTACAAGCAACGCGTAAGAACGTTCAATTGCAAAATGTAAAACTGAAATGCATATTTTTATTTATTTTTATCATGATACCTTACGCCATTTCCTCCGTTAAATTTCAAAAGCACCGCATTGCTGTTTACAACAACAAGAAACACGCGCTATGAACAGTAATCGTATATATTGTGACATTTTATTGGAACTCAAAAACCGTTTAAAGCTAGGAAAATAGGCCAATAGGAAGATTAGCCGAAGTTAAAGTAAAAAATGTTAAGAAGAGGGTGAAAACTATAAATTTAGTTCTGCCCCAGAATTCTCTGTGAATGCAGTTTGTTTCAGTTTCAATTTCATCTTTCAGCAATCAAAAAAGATAGGGAAAAAATGTATTCCCAAATACTGGCACAGTGTTAAAGGAAAGGTATCATGCAAATGAGAAGCTCTTTTTGGTGAATTAACAGTTTCGCTTTTATTTGCGAATCGTGGTTGTGTTACGCTAACAACAAGAATTAAACAGGTGATTTTCATATCATTAGTCATAGGCGAGTCTATCGGTAACTTCATTTCAGATTTACACTTACGCTATATTTTCAGAAACATGTCTTCCTTTCTTTTCTAAAAACGTACTGCTAAATCGGAAAGTTTCATGTGGTGAAATAGAAATATTTCTCACAAAAAAGGGCAATGCCTTTTTGATACGTTCATCTTTTTCCATATTGCTGAAATACGTAATGTCATATAAGTCAGATTTTAGCGTGAATTCATCATCTCTGATTGGTTTTAACTAATTTTGATACCTTACGCAGCATACCTTGCGCTTCGTTTTAACCGTACGGAGGCATTTTTAAAATGTTTTCCAATTTTAGTATCCGGCATCATTCCCAATTTAAGTTCCATGCATAACTCAACGTGTTTAGACAATAATTTCCCAGAGAGTGAAATCAGATAAGGGGAAGACGGACAGGAAATGAAAAGCTGCATCCAACTGCTGTCCAGATGTATCGCCATCTCTTATCCCCCATAACCTTTTGCGCCCACCGCTTGACCCCAGCAGCCATTTTCTCTTAAGTCCTCCCGAGGGGCCCGGGCTCATCCCTTCCCGAGAACCTTTTTCATTCTCAGCCCTAACCGAAACCGAAGGGACCTTTCTTCTTCCACGTCTTTTCGGATACACTATTACTGATCACTTTCCCATCATTTTAGGGATCTTTACCACCATCTTTCTTTCATTCCTCCAGTCGCCTCTCACCCGTCTTCCGGACGTTTAAAGGAAGAAAATCCCTCGCCATCTGCCCCAAAAAACTTCTTTCTTCGTCTCTCCCTCTCTTTCCCTTCCAATGAAACCCTTTGTTTCCTGCTTCACGCATTGAGCCCATGTGTGACGCTACTATAAAACGCCGTTGCGATTCTGCTTTTTTATTGCTGGGAGTTTTGTTCGTTCTACATTCTGACCATGAAAGGCTCTGAGTAGGAGGAATAAATTATGGCAAAGGTCTGTTCCAATATAAAACACCGCGCATGCCTTTCCTTTGTCTGCTTTCTTTTTATTCGGAAAGCTTTTATCCGAAGCAATTTTGTTCTTGAATTCACCTGAAATTAAACTATAATGTCCTCTTTTCTCTCTCTTTATAATAAATTTTCTCATAAACCAAGGATTTCTCGAAAGAAAATAGTTTCCATAATTTTGACTCTGGAAGTCGGAGGATTTTAATTTTTCACGTCTGTTTCTCCTTAAGCATAATTTTAATTTTTGTTATGAGGGATACGTATTTATATAGTATAGTATAGTAGATATTCACCCTCAAATTACTGTATCGAATTTATTATTGTAGCGCTTCTTTTAATAGTAGAATTTCCACGATATAATAGTACAAAAGTGGAGAATCTCATTGACTACGATATACGTGGAAACAGATATCTTAAAAGGGATGACTTTTTGCTGTGTTTGATGCACCATTTTCTTAAATTCTTTCAGCAAACAGAGTAATTACATTTTTCTCATTTTTACGTCCCATTGAACATTTTAAGTGGAATCGATATAGAGAATATCCTCCTTTATTTCAATTAGTGGTTTAATTTGTATCCCCAAGAAAATAATGCACAGAAATCGACTATTTAAAAAACCACACCTAGCCCGAGGGTGGCTAGGTGTGGTTAATAATAGACGGATAAATGGTACCAAATCCTGATCAGAACGATCCCTGACTCTCTGTTTTACTACGTTTCCTTGAAATGGAAAAAAATCACTCACTCTAAAATGTTGCTTCTTAGAAGTGATAAAACACGCGAGAAATGACATTGGTATTGGTGGTATGCTTTTATAATGTAACAGACCAAAGATAAAATGGAAATAACATAATTTAACAAAATATAATATGTTTATTAACTTGTAAATTACTTGACGAAAAGGTAATATATCATTGGAAAACGGATAAAAACACTTTCCCTCTTGCGTTATCCTTAAAAGGGGTTCCCCTTTCCATCACTCTGTATGGTCCGTACCTCTATGTCTTAGTCAGACGAAATCACGCGACCTAGGATACAAAGTCTCCCAAACTACATGGAGAAACGTTTCGATGGGATAGCTCAATAGATAGAGCAATCGGCCGGCAATTGTGAGATCTGGGTTCGAGTCCCGGTCCCGCCAGACTTTTTTCATGTCTGTTTCTCAATGGGAGTACGAATGTATTTTGTTTCATGTAGACCGATATACACTTTACTTCAGGGATGTTATCTAACGAAATTGTTTTCAACTTCGTCTAACTACAGCAGTCAACCAGATATTTTAAAAAATGTTGTGATTTATTGCACTAAATGACGTATTCTTTAAGATTAAGACAACAACTACAGTTCATAAACGTTCTGTTCAAATGATTCCTTCATTATAAAATGCATGACCAATTGCTTTCAACTCAATTCGAAGCTAGACTCTCAAATACGCTGAAGTATCGCAGATGTATTAACAGCACCACTACCATAGAAAACAAGTAAAACATTAAGTTACCTTAAATATGTAATATGTAAAAGATATAGGTCTAAGAAAAACTAAGTGACTTAGGTACTCATGTCTCTAAATTCCACTTTACTTTCGCATTCGAGGGTCGAGTGTTGAAATATCTTTGCTAAAACGTCCAATTCACTCATAAGGTCGCCATTTCTTCCCCTTTTCCAATTCCGCATCTCGAATCAGTTTGGCTCGTCAAGAAGGCCTTTTCCTTCGATGCACCCTCGCAGCTGTTTATACGTCCCCTTTGTTCTTTCATTCCTTATATCGGCTCTCCTTTATCTTCCTTTACTCCATGGCAACCCTCTTCTCCAAACGTCCTCTCGACCTAAATCCCATTTTCACGCTCTCTTCTTTCTCTCTCTCTGCCGACTCTTCGGACTTAAAAAAGAAATCCCCCCTTTGCTCTCCACTCGCCTCCCCCTGACCGCAAGACGAGCCCTAAGGCCAAATCCACCCCCCAAACATCCTCTTCATTTTCCGACTTTCTCTCATCCGCTCGCATATGCCACGCTCTTCTCTTATTTGCCCGCGTTCCTCATCAGACTTTCATATCTCTTCATCTTCCTCTCCTCCATCTTTATCTTCCCTTTCGCATTAGCAATACGAAGCTCGCTCCTTGCTTCTTCAAATTCCTTTCGCTGACGTTTTCCCGCTCTCCTTAATTTGCGTGACATTCCTCTTCATTTTATTCTCTTGTTGTTCTGACTTCTCTCTTCCCTTTTAATTTCCCCATTCTCCTTCCATTCAATTTCATCCTATGTTTCATTTTTCTCTCATTAATCGGGAATTTCCCTCTCTGCTCTCGAAACAGATCCTCCATCTTTCATTTACAGTTTTTTTTATTCGCTTGCAAAATATTTTGGAGGGAGTCTCTACATATACGAAGCGTTTGACATTACTATTTCAGTCACGTTTCTAAGCTATGTAAGCAATGAAAAATGTATGTTTACATGCTTGAAGACAGACGCAGAAATGAAAGAGAAAAAGTCTGCTTAGTGCATCTGCCGGCAAAGTGGGGGATCGGGGTTCGATTCCCGGCTACGGCAGACTTTTTCTCGTTCATTTCTGCGTCCTTCTAAACCATGTTTAGCGAGCTATGTTATTTTGCGTTAGTTAGACCTCATCTTGAGTATGCGTGTAGTTTATGGGACCCTACCGGATAGGATAAGTGTCGTATTCGAGAATTAGAAAAGGTGCAACGGAAGGCAATACGTTTTGTGAAGAATTGCTACGGTAAATCAGTGAGCGTCACTCAGCTGCTTCAGGACGCAAGATGGGAATCTTTAGAAGTTAGAAGATTTCAACGAAATATTAATTTACTGGATAAATATGGAAAAAGCACGTTTAGAGATGATGTAGTTGATATAATGCGTTCACCGTGCTACATAGGCCGTTCCCATAATGCGAGAAAGATAAGAGAAATGGATGCTAAATAGAACCAATCGATTCAAGAACTCATTTTTTCCGCGAATGATACGCGAAAATAATCGATTAAGGAAATAGAGTCATGGTGCATGCACCCCCTGCCACACGCCGAAAGGCGGCTGGCAGGGTACTTATATATACGTAGACATGTTTGTTAAATTTCATATCTATGAATCAGGTAAATGAAATGTATATTCTTATTGTACACTTTGATTCATTTTGACAGTAATCTTTTTTTCATTTCTTTCATCTTTGATAGGTTACGATTCTAACAGAAAGGAATTTTTCCATCCATAATTTTGAATTTAAAATATAACAAAAAGAGACTCAATCCCAACTCATATGAATAAATTTAATGAAGTCTTCTGCACGCATGATTTTTCTCTCTCAAAGAATGGCGTAGGCTTGCTGGAAAGTTTTTTAAACCTCTAAAACATGCGAAAATAAAAACCTTATATTCTCAACCCGGTTATTCTCCATTAACCAGAAGGTTGCGCAGGGTCGATACATTTTTTAGCCAAAGGAAACTAATATATCTGAGTGGTATAGGTGAGCCCTATTACCAAATATTTCATTTTTTTTCAGGAAATACAAAAGGAATAGAAAACGAGTGCTCCAAAAGGGAACCGTATCTTTTAGGCTAATGAGTGGTACTACTCCATCACGATGATGACCCACGATGCTCTACGATACTAATCTGAGGTAAGTGGAAAATAGAGGAATGAGGTAGAGAATGGATTCGCATGACCCTTTAAGGAAAAACATGTATCCAAGGTTTTCTTGTATATATGTAAAAGATTTCTCGTATGAAGGAAGGATGTAATTCTGAGGATACCGTAAACTTTTAAAGATTCCTTAACTATCTTGAATCTTAATTGATTTAATCTTAATTAACTCTTAATCTGCCCTAATAAGGAAAAATGTGATGCTCTTGCATGCGGTCCGACGATAACTTGTTGGAATTTTGTCACTCGAAATGCTAATACACCTTATGATGATATTTCGACTAGATTTTCCACTTAAAAAGTGATCACATGCTAAAATGTATGCATAGAAAGAGTGTCAAGTAAAGCCGAATATTCTTATGTTGAATTAAATCATTTTCGGGAGTAACGGGAGATTGGAAGACGCAGTTCTTTATGAAATGTTAAGTCCAAAGGCGCTTTTACGGCATTAAAAGAGAAGGTATCCAACTATTCAGTATTAGATCATTAGAGGAATAGCGAATTACTCCGTCAAAAATGATGGCTTTTAATTTAATTAATTTAAAAATGTGTGTGCATATTATTGGCATAATTCGGTATCCAAGGTGACAAAAATTAATAATGTGAAACGACATTGCTTTTTGGTATATACAGACAAAGATACACTTAATATATTGCCTAATTGCTTACATTTTTCGCGTGAAGTATTGAGTATTTTTCTCTTCATTGCCCAAAACATGACACGAAGATAAAATTCTTTTAGCTTTTCAGCGATGTGATCAAAGAGTATACAGGAAAAAGCGAACCGTTACGGTGTAGATGAACGATATGATAAACTATGGCAATGATACCAATTTCTCGTAGAATTACGACGTAAAGAAGTAAGCTAGTTCTTTTAGTCAACAGTTTGCTAATAATGGCTTCCTCAACAATTTTGCTGATGTGAAAAAAGTGAATAAATATATATTCTGACCTGAAAATACCAATACTCTCGACGAAAAGGTTTATGGACTTTAAATACATGCAACAATTTAAGTTAAACTTCGATTCATTTGCGTTGATCTAAGTAGCTAATTAAACTGTAACTATGCCCACTAACATTTAAAGTTAATTTCTCATAATCACATTCGTAGTTCCAATATTACGATAAGCTTTAAAAATTTCCTTAGAAGGTGATTCAATGGAGATAAATTTGATAGAAATTAGATAGAAATATCCTACTTGCCTTCCCTGAGATCAGGTGCAGAATCGATGATAAATGAACTATAGGGGAATCTCCCTGCAGTAAATCTCTATTGCCCTTATCACTCCTTACACATGCAGGGAACGTCAAGGAAATTTTGATAAACGATGCTTGCCATTTGGTTCGACGTATTTGCTTCCACGAGATAAAATTCCTCTTCTCAAAACTTTTCCCTGCTTTCTTTGCGCCCTCCCATTCTTCCCTCTGTCACCCGGAATTCTTATCGTTCAATTTTCGCGAGAGATTTCCTCTTTGACTGACAACCACTTGCGTTTACTTTAAACCTGTTTCCCTCATACACTGCTTTTTTCAATCAAGGTAGCTTCGATGCAGTTGATTAAGCATCGAACTGTTATGGATTTTGCCATTCTGAAAAGTTCTGAATGCTCCGTAACTATATTTATGTTGATGAAAGAAATGAAAGTTCAAACACGGCTGTTAATGAATTAGAGATTTAAAAACGCTCTTTAGACCATATTTTGGCAGGCTGAACTCGCGTTTAGAGGCAAACGGGAAGGTACAGATTACAAATTTCTGGAAAAATCCCTATGCGCATTTCAGAGACAATGTCTCCATTATCAGGGGTTCCACAATAGAAAATAATAGAAAGCCTTTGAAAAATAGGGATATTCCCAGAATCGGTAAACCGTTTATCATTAAACGTGAGTTATGTCTACATAAGACTTACGAAATGTTTAAACGACTCTAATGTCTTCATGTTGTCATATCTACAATTCTTTCTTGTTCAGATTAGCTTATACGTATCGGTAACAACTTACTGCTAATGTATGGAATGTTATGCATAGTAATAAAAGGTGTTACTACTTACCTATAGTTAATACTAATACCTATAATTGCATATTAAATCCTAGCGCTGCTTCTCTTTAAGAGATAGGAAGTTTATTAAGTAAAACTGACTTCGCGACGTAATCTCAACATAACATTCTTATCATTTATTCATCGCTACGTAATTTTTATTGTATTTTCTCACTCTTACATCATTCTTGTTTTATATATCAATTATATATACAAGAAATATTTACCAAATAATATTGAATTACGTTTAGTTCAATATCTTAGTCATTTATATTAGACCTGTTATAAAGATAATTTTTTTTTAAGTTCGATCGGTACCCCAAAATATGGAATATAGATTTCTTACATCACCAGCATGTAGTCACCCTTAATTTCTTCTGTTCATATATTGGAATTTCCGCAAAATCCTCTTTTTCGCTTAGATTAACGTAGGAAGAGGAATTCGAAGAGGATAGAGAAAAAGGTCTCTCATTGACATGAGCGCCTTCGCTGTACGTGTTGATTGAGTATGGGTCACTTTACCGGAAGCAAACCATGAAGTACTTCATTTCTCCCCGGAACGCCCTCCGTTGAGAAATGTCCGATCTCCCTCTCTTCCGAGCCCTCCCCGTGCGTTGCCGTGCCACTCACGTCTTTCCCGAGCCGCTTTCTCTATCCGTGCGTCACGCTAGACCCTTCCTTTTTGTGGCGGAAGATGCATCTCTTTGTCACACTCCGCCACGTAACTCCGTCGTCTCCTCGAGAGCATCCGAAGAAAACTTCTCCGCAAGCAGTCCGTAGGGGCAGAGGTCCAAAAGGAATGGAAGAGAGATTGCGGCCCAGGTGAGGGGCAGCGACACAGGGGGGGGGGGGGATGAATTTTCAAGACCTTCGGAGAATCAGACTTTTGTTTTCCGGAAATGTGAGACTGCGGGACCGAAGTTGTTTCTGTTGCTACGCGGCGCTTCTCCGGGCAAATAAAGAGTGGAGATTTTGGGAGAAAGGAGGAATTGGACCAAGTTTTCCCGTGACGTGCGGCCTCATGAGATGGTCCCTCGGATGAGAGGAAGTTTGGGAGGAGATACAAAGAGAGGAGGACGAATGATCGATGGGTTTATACGCGCGTTCATTGGAGAAGGGTTTGTAGTTTTCTTATAAGCGGCGGAGGGAGAATTCATTCCGGGCCGGGGAAACTTTGCGTTCGAAATGAGTTATTTCCCACGTTATTTATTTACGAATAAATCTAGGAAATATCTGCGCAAATCATTTCCGCTGCGGAATGAAAGGAAACTGTAAGATAAATGCCATTGAGCTGTTTTTCGGTTGATAAAGTTGTCTCACCCTCCCCAGCTTCGAATCATCTCCTAACCACTAACGTCGCTCTTCATATATAAAGAAATTATAAGAGAAGAAAGTCTGCAGAAGCCGGAAATCGAACCCGGGTCTTCCACTATCCGGGCGGGTGCTCTGTCCCCTGAGCTACCACGTCAGAGATTCTCTTCATAAAGTATGGCTATAAATCAAATTTCAGTTCAACAGGGACGAATTATCGAAAATAATATTTTTTAATTAATAATTTTACACAAGAAATTATGCATGCATAATAAATGTGCAGAGATGTTAAATTACGTTAAATTCTGTATGTATTTTAACTTTTTAAATTTGTAATTAAAAAGCTCCGTGGTCTTTTAATTATGATTCTGACAAACATGCACTAAAATTTATAACTTCATCACAGACTAAATTAGCGCGTATATGAGGAAAACATGTTTTTTACTAATCATATTCACCTTATTGCATTTGATAATATTTCAATCAGAATTTTTTAAAAGTACATAAAGGAAAGAAAAACGAATTTTGCAAGGAATTTTTTCAAGTTTTAATTGTTATACTATTAACATAACATATGTTTTACTCCCATTTGGCAAAAATTTCAGAGGTTCTGATTTTGTCTACAATTTCTACTATTTTGGAAAATCCTACGGCGTACATACGTAATGAAGCTTCGCCAATGATGAATCTGCTGCATGAACAGCTGAAGCTGAATTCCATTTACTCAAAAGGCGTTGAATAGATGATAACAAGCACAGAAATAAGGTCACTTTACCTTTGAATATCAAGTTATTTAAAAAAACTAATGATAATGTGTAATGAAAACGTTTGTAACTTGCGCTAAGAGCTTTCGCGTTTCCGCGAGGTTTGTTGCATTAGTTCCTGATGATAACTTTAATGGCGGTAAATTTTAACTATGATTTTCTCATGTGCAGGCTATCCCTCTAATTCATTTCTAAAGTTTTATCTTAATAGGAAAGCACATTTTTACAGTTTAGTATGCAACTGTTAACTATTCTCTAATAGTAGTAGTAGTAGTATTGATAAAAGTGCTTCGACAGCTTAGGTCATTTCGCACGTAGGCCCCCACCTGGAATCGAACCCGGGACCGCTTTCATTGAAGTCGAACGCGTTGCCCACTTGGCTATCGGGAGCCCCTATTCTCTAATATTTTACTTCTATTCACTGGGTCCTCCCATATATTTCTTTTTAATGCAAGTCAATCGTCTTACTTTTCTTACGTCACAATTTTGGAACGCCAAATTTTACGTGTTAAATTTCCTCTTTATCAGATATTAAGAAAAACGGAATCAGAAATTGCATTGTCACGCTATTTCGACCGCGAGGTTCTCGCCCGTTCCGTTACTGTTCGATATATGGCGTTGTTAAACAGTTATTCGGAAGGAAGTTCCATTATTAGGGCAATTCACCAAGATAAAGAGCAATCCATTCTCGGAACAGGTAACAGAAGTACCATTCGACCAGTTAATGAGAGTTCAAATGAGACATCTGAGTAGCGAATTCAATTTCGCCAACGTAACGTACGTAAACTTCCATCCTGAGAAGAGGATCTTGCAGTCGGGAGAAAGATGGTGAAAGAAGGAGCTAAATGGATATGGCGGAGGAAGTCGGTGTAGCGGGACGGATAAGGCCACATCACATTTACCTGAAGAGGCTCTTGAGACCTATTGAGTATGATGCATGTCCCTGGCTCCCTTTACGGTGGATTCCCTCAAGTCGCATCGCTTCAAAATGGAGCACGCCTTCCGGATTGAGGTTTTAAGAAGGGAAAAAAAGGCATCCGTCCATGGCTGACCCAAGCGAAATTCCTCTGTATCATTCACTCGTCCATTTCACGCGAAATTTGTTGCGCGAAACTTCGTTCGGAAGAGAATTTTCGTGGGGAAAGAGATAAAGCTCGATATTAGGACTCATAAATGTTCATTTATGCAGGCGGAGGTTCTCTCTCCTTCGATCAGTTAAGTGCGGTGCATCGGGAGAGCTCCGGAGGGAAAAGATGAAAACGGGGATTCTGGAAAGTGTCAGGAGATTAGAGTCTCGTGTCGCATTCCCGATGAGGCGACGTCACTCGAAGAGCTTTCCGAAGCACATAACAGGGTCTTGAATATTTTACCGAAGGCGGTCACACGATTTCAACATCTGTTCCTTGTCTTATACGTGACTTTCTGCCTTCTTTGTGCTATTTCTTTCGATTCTCCGGGGAAATTTCAAGCCGAGTATGAAAATTGGGGCACTCTCCTCAAAAAAGATTACCAAACATTTAATTCTCGGCAGTAATATGAGAAAATTGCCTTGAATTGGTAAATATTTAGAATTTGTAGAAATTTTCTTCGCAATAATAAAATTTTAACTGGCAAGTTTTCAAAACAATACTATTATGATTATTATGATTAAGTGTATTTTTTACTCCTACTGTATGGAATGGAATGCAGTAAAATATACACTTAATCAAAAGTCACCGTAGCCTCACCGCCATTCCAATTAATACTATTATGGGTTAAATCGCAAGAATAATTGCTTTGTTCGACAGTTCGTAACAGAGTTTGTTTGCCATAAATGAAGACAGGCGTTGTATTTCTTGCTCAACAATTTCTTTAATTAAAAAACGACCAGGTTTCAAAGATTAACAGTTATCATCAGTTTTCAATAAAGAAGAAGAAATTGAAAGAAGTCTGCCGCAGCCTGGAATCGAACCCGGGTCTCCCACTTTCCGGGCGGGTGCTCTGTCCTCTAAGCTACCACGACAGAACGATCCCTCCTTCAATTTCGTGGGCTATGATGGGACTGGTGTACTGCGGAGGTGGGAGAGTGGGAAGTGGGAGAACCCGGGTTCGATTCCCGGCTGCGGCAGACTTTTTCTCTTTCAATTTCTTCTTCTAAATTCAAAGCACGTGTACCATGCGTGTCTCATCGCTTTTCTAATCAGTTTTCAATGATTGATCGTGGAAACCTGGTCGTGTTTTTACTTGAGAAATTCTTGTGGAAAAAATACGTCTCTCTTAATTCTGAATGATGGATGTCTAATAGATACATGGCCTATTACTGTGAATTTTATTAGAGCTTGTTTTATTGAAATACATATCTGTATCTCCATGGATTGATTTTTCTCGGGTATCTGAAATTTCATAATATGGATACAATTCAGGAACTTATAAATAAATGCTCAGGTGAATTTTCTTTTTCTTCTTCATTGCGTTTATGAATCACAGGAAGAATGCTAAGTTATGTCCGAGTTAAATAAGCTTCAAGAATATCTCAATAAGAAAGGGCATAAAGGTTCTTTGCGCGCCTTAGATAACACTTATCAACTCCACATAATGGTCGTTCACGCCCTACACGTATGCAGTATCAGATATTTTGTCTTAAATTTTAAAGAGAATAGCTGTTTCGATTATTTTAGTTCTCAGTATAGTTTATATGCTACATTATCCAAAATTAGTTACACTTTGAATCTTCTTGTTCCTAATTATATGAACCTATAATTTCAAAATGGGATTTGCAACAAATAGGGCAGTCAAAAGAGACCAAATAATATCTACAATAAAGCTCCTTTTGCCTTTTACCTACTATTTGCAAATGAAAGTTCAGTGTTTCTAGGATATTTTTTCACTTAAAATGTTAATATATTCTGGAATTTATTAAACTACGGATGGAAATCAAAGTACTATTAGTAGTTTTATTGTTTCTGTGATGGATTTCGGCAACACTTATCTCGATAAATTAATTATTCTGTTTTAAACGTCATTAAACGCTCTTACGAAAATCAGTTTTACTATCAAAAATTGACAAACCATTAATTTCTGGATTTGCCACTGATTCTCAGCCTATGATCGTAGCTTTGTCGAATGAAAATTTTACGTAAAGGACAATCAGTTTCTCTTAATTAATAAGTCAATATTTTACTATATTTTTCTCTTTCGCCTACATTCTAATGATTTCAAATTAAATATGAATGAAAGGGTGTGTGGGCGTGATGTAAGTGTCGTAAGGTTAAAGTTTATCTAAGCTGAATACATTTTTAAGTTATTTAACATTTCCCAACGAACTTATAATCATGATATATGCGTATGATTTTATAAAGTTAGTAATTACGAATGAAATATTTGCTGCAATTGAATGGATACAGATCATTCGATCCTAAAATTATCATAAATACAGAAGCAGTTTGTATAATATGTCAATGAAAATCACAGAATTAAAGTTGTTCATCCGCCTCAAAAAATTATAATTTTGATTTTTACAAGTCAATGATGAGACCACTTTGAATCGTAAACGCAAACGTAAAAGAGGGTAAAAGTCTCGGCCATGTATATTAACTTCCCGATTACGTTCAGCCGAGTTTCTTCCAATAGATTCCTACTGTGGATTAATCCCAAAAGAATTAGTATTTAAGTTCTTATTTCGCATCGTTTATAATTAACCCGGTTGATTAATAACTGCAAGAGTAACTCATTTTGTGCATCATTACGTTATACCCAACCAACTCATTGCTCCGCAAAACAAAGCAATGATTTTCAGTCATCATTTCTTCGGTTCTGAAAATATAAATCACTGCTTTCCGTTGAACTCTGCATACTATTAGCACAATGATTAGCCTTAGACTAAGGAACCAACGAAATCTAAGTATTTTTTATCTTACTCAAGGGGAAGCATATTAAATATGTTAAAATCCTTATATTGCCAAGGAAATTTCCAGTATTTAACCGAAATTTCATTTATTTGAAAACTTCTATACTTTATATCTGAAGATTTCAGCATCATGCTAGATTTCTTCTTTGAGTTCTAAATACGTTTTAATTTTTTAAAGATGATATGTTTCCTTTCTTATTTCACTGATCATATCTCACATTCACGATTAATCAAGTTATTTGCAAATTTTGAGGCTACATAATTGAAATTACTCCGATGTAAATAATATTTTCTACGGGACTTATAAAGAACAAAAACATAAAATACCTAAGTAAATTATTTTCATCTCTCTTGTTTCATCAGGAACTACCATAATCTTCTATTTCTAATTATTTCATACTTTGGTCAAGGAAACTTTTAGTTCGGTAAAAATCATTTAAAAAGTGACAAACTTGATATCTGAAGATACATTTTAACAACATTTTCCAGATTAGCTGAAAATTTGCCCACCTGCCACGGACCCTCGATGCAGCTGTTAATTAATCGACATTTTTGCTCCAGTAAACAGACAAACCCAACGATATGTTTAAATTTAAACTGCAATATGAAGAGAGCACAGAAATATTGGAAGTATGCGATAGTCGTTTAAAGGCTCCTTAACCATAAACTTGCTAGGATTGAATATACTAAATTGATTATATACTCAGTTAACGAAACAACCTTTGGAAAGACGCATAAAACATTTGAAAAGCATTTGAACGGAAAGTTTTCGAACCAGAATGATTGTGCTGAATTTTTAATGGAGGAAATTCAAAGAAGATGGTGCGGAGTTGGACGTTCACAATAAATGGAGATGATAGGAGCCAAAGTAACCGTATACATACATAGTTAATGGAATGTTTACATGTAATTGGTCAATCTTACTTTACATAAACATATTATTATATTAATATATATAATTTTGAAAATTTACCAATTGATTTATACGGTTAGTTTATCGCTTAACTTTTCATCAAATGCTAATTCGGTTTAAGTGTCAAATATTGGTATACTTAAGGTCGTGAGACTCCTCATTTGCCATGATTACATTACATAACACTACTTCCGTAAGTAGAACCAAATTATCGCGGAAACTAACCGCTTGAGACCAAAATATTAGGTGGTAAATTCAAAGCACTCTAACCTAGAAGTTAAACCTTCAAGCATCTCATTGACGTGAAAATCTTTCAGGGGACAGGTCGATATTTTTAATCATCGAAATTGCTCATTAAATAAAAGAATGGTACTAGTAGTAGTTACGGCTCGTAAATTCCACTCATCGTTGCTTATCATGCACGATTTTCCAACTCTCAGTTCATGTTTTTCTCCTCAATTATCAGCCGAATCTGATTTTAAACCCTCCCCACTTGTCTTCTGCTCGTTTTGCCTCACTTGATTAAAGCCGATGAGAAAGAACGGAGGGAGAGAAGGAAGTGGGTGCGGTTACTCGCCATTCTTTTGTTTGAGCAAGGAATCGCAATCCCCGCGACGTTCTTAATCTCAGTACAGGAGTGGGACGTACCTAATGGTTGCCTGCCGACGCAGTCCCGTCCTCACTTAAGGGGCATTCCGTAAATGACCTGTCGACCTAAGCTTCCTTTTACAAACACGCCTTCTCTTATCTCGCTCACTGTGTTTTCTCAGTCCTTCCGACTTAAAAGTTACCACCGATTCTCTAGTTATTCCCAGCTTGTTCCTGAATCAAAAGCTCGAGGACGGAGGGTTTTTTATAACCTGCCAGATTCTCCAAGTTGCTACATCTCCGGGAAACTCTTGCGCTTTATCAAATACTCTCTTACGAGCGAGTGAAAATTAATCTGACATAGTGGTCTATTTTCTCATATCTGAAATGAAAATCAGGTATGGAAATTAAAGTTACAGCATCCCTTATTGAATTTGTAGCTGTTTCCGCCTTGAGCTGTTTTCAAACAACAATTATCTGGCGAAAGCACTCACAAAAAGTAATAAGGGCATGCATTTATCCTTCTCTAAGCTAATTAACAAAATTTTCTCGTATTTGCCTTCTTTCCGCTACCGCGGCTCTATACAAACTTTATTTTCTCGGTATTTTAAAATTGTTGATTTTACTGTTAACAGTTTTACGTAAAATATATCATTAAAACTTAGGAACTCAAAAATTATGCTGTGAACAACTCAAATTTCGTGCTGGGAAGTCCTATAGTCGCAAATCGTCATTGAAAACGGAAGGATATTTAATCTGTAACATAATAACCTAAGCAAAAATGTTTTCTTTATTAATATCTTTAATGCCTTTAAACTAACCTTTCCAGAATTTTCTACCGTAATTAAATTTAATTACGGAGTGTAATTCATAAGTGTAATTCATGAGTGTAACTCATAATTAATGAGTGACATGGAATTCTTTCAACTTCATCAACACAAGTTTAGGGCATTGAAATTAACATCCTGCAGAAGAACATGAAAGTCTATAGGTACCAATTTTTTTTCGATGTCAACCATTTCTCGACTATCTTCCATGAGACCTAACTCCACAAAGTCGAAGTCCATTCAATCGAGATCATTATCGAGCTTCAAAAGATTTAATTTTTCCGGCCGACCCGACGAACATATCTAAAAGGTCCTCGTTTGCTGGATGGGGTTAAAATTTCTCTTTGACCCCAATTGTGAAAGGCATTCCAGACCAATTGGAGCCGTCAAATTTCCCGAAGAACGACTGAGATAAAATCGAACCCACTAACGTTCATTTTCATCCCTTCCCGTTACATAGGTCGCTTACACGGAACCTTCAACCGAAGAATCGATCCGGGCTCCAATAAAAAAAGCCATGCTAATGAAGCGGCGAAAACACTCTGCCGTGTCGCCCCCGAAAAAAAAAGACTCACGCCATCCGCCCACTTAATTCTCCCCAATTCCCAACGGGACCTATTATATCTTTCCTCACTACCCGTACCAAGTAACAGAGGTCCAACCCTTACTAATCCCGCGTCCATCAAACGTTAGGCATCGCATGGCAAAACCAAGAGAGGTACCCTTGTAGCTGTGAACGAGGGGTCGTAGGGGAGACAGGGTAAGACCCTGGAGAGAATTCCCATTCTTTGGTGCCACTATTGTTTCGATGCTGTATCAATATTCCCTTTGAAACCTTCGGATATATGTTTCAATGACCATTATTTCATATATACCATCTGCAGGTTGTAATGTGGGTAGTCAATATTTAATACAGTTCACAAAGAGAAAGAGTCTATGGCACTAATTTTAAGATAACTAGAGGAGTCTCTTCATAATGAACAAAAAAAGGAGCGCACCATTGAAAGACCTCAATATTTATTAAATAGGGTGCTAGTTCACGACACATCTTTTTCTCGTTCGTAAATTTAACTATTGTAATCGTAATTAATGTTTGACGGTATCGGTCAATACGTGTAATATGAAAACAAGGATAAATGGCAAATAACACTCATTATTGAGATCTATTGGTAAATTGTATTATTAACAATAAAGATTGGCGAAACTTCACGATGTAACCGTTAAAGCAAAACATTCGAGGAGGGAAGTTTAAATCCCGGCGCTAAAATTTAGCCGAAACATTCGCTAGCAAAATTAAATTGGAATAAAATTGCACCACTTTCGATCAATTAACTCCCCATGTCTTCGAGACTGAAAAGCTTGGAAACTAAAGTTACCGAAGAGGACAGATATTTTGCACTAAGAAAATTCTGTTACATCCGCTAAAATAAAAGAGCAGTGCGCTCCATTAAGCGAGATTGCGTAGTTTTTTCATGAGACGCCAATTAATTTCCCCGGCAGAAAACCACCCCGAAACATCGCAGTCCCTGGGATAAGGCTTGTCTCTCCCCTTAAAATTCGAGCTAATGAAAAAATTACGAGAAATGATTTTGCCAACTTGACCGTGTGACGAGGGCTTCCATTACCGAGCTTGTTAATTCCATTCTCCCAGGAGACGGGGCCGGGGAGAGGGGGAGGAAATGACGCGGTAGTCCCGGATTGGAATCCGTGGGGTGGCCGTGGTTTGGAGCCGTCATTCGAGGGAGCGCAAACCGCCGACATTGAGGCGGAAGGAAGAGGAGCCCTCCGTGGGGGAGGGCACCGACAACAAACACACTCGCGGAAATTGCGGTTCGATCGATGAGCGAAAAGCGGTCCCTAGGCCGAAGTCAGGAAGCAGCGAAAAAGGAGATAGAGGGGTCTTCTCTATCGGACCGAGCGCTTTAATGGCAGGAAACTCCCATCCGACGCGGCGACTTTCCGACCGAATCCGCGAACGCCAAGTTACGCTGCGGGAAGAGCAATGCTGCGGCGGATAGCCTCTGATGCTCGACGGCGTGATTAACGCGCGCTGCGCAGAGCTGCAGTCGTTTGTTTCGCTACCGATTGAAAAGGAAGGATGGGGTTCATCTCGATGGAGTTGTGTTACGGTCGTGCATAAGGCGGGGGACGCGTATATTTAGAGGCGTGAATTATACATGTTTTTGGGCGGGAAGGATGTCTGCATCGAGAGAGGGAAGCGTAATCTATGCGTCTTTGTTTGCATCCCCGCGTCGGAGAGTGAGTGCTGCATGTTTGCGCGCGTGTGAGAGCCGTGGTTTGGCGGCGGAGAAGTATAAGGGAACTTGTTTTCCCGGCCCTTGGAAAGTCTGAAAGAGGAAACGGTTTCCTAGTCCGCCTCTGCGTTTGAAGTTGCGATGGAGGGCTGTTTGGAAAATTGAAGAGATATGGCGAGGGAAAAATACGCTCGAAAGATTGAACTTTTGAGGGCATCCGTTGCGGATATTTCATTAGGTAGGAGTATTATGCGTCTAGCGGTGTGGTCTTCTGATTTTTCCTCTCTCCAAAGTTATCCATCTAAATGTTTCGAAGGGCATTAAAGAGATGCATATCATGGAGCAACAAACAAACTAACTCAAAGTTACGTGAACTGGTTTGTAGGCATGAACATTAATCGAGAGATGAAGAGGTAAGCTGGCAGTATATATCTATAGTCAGAATCTTATATAGAAAGCCGTTTGATGTATCCTAAACGTAGTTCCTCAGAATATTTTGCCCTGGTAATACTACGTTGTAATGTCTATCATCATCAACGTTTTCTTAGCCTATATGAAAGGGATATTATGGCGGACATGGAACGAAAACGTCAGATAACCCTTAGGATAAGCGAAAATGATAAAAGTCGACGGGAACGGGACTCGAAGCCGGATCCTCTATTTCGGGAGAGGGTCTCAAATCCATTCTCGTTAAGTTTTTTCACATTCGCGTAACCTTGAGTTGTTTATCTAATTCCTCGTAGCTTACATCCCCTACTGAGAATCTTTTGGATTTTTATAACGTTATTGCTTATCAGCTGAAATCACTTTTTCTCCCCATGGATCTCCCGCTCTGTAAGCTATTTCTTCGCTGAAAATACACCGTTGTCAGACGAAAAATACAATTGACACGATATCAAATTGTCGAAAAAATATTGCGCATCCGTAAAAAAGGGTTTCACTTTCACAACGGACGCAGTGTAATTTATAAAGTCTTCTTTTTGGTCCTATTCCCATCTATTATGGGATTCGCTGACGATTAATCGATGATTGGCGATGATGATGATGGTTGAATTGGTTTTGGGACTGATTTTTACGGCCGGATATCCTTCTTGCCACCAATTCCAATCGGGAAAACCCGGCACAAGCACGAGCAACCATACCCTAACTCGAAAAATCCCGGGACTTAGTGGTTGAAACGCTAGCACGCTAATCACTCCACCATAACCCTGTCAACTATGAATCCAGTACATATGTACTTGGAGTAACGATCATCGCCCATCTCACTTTACGCCAAATGCATCGGAAGGATAGACAAGAATGTTGCTTCTGAGCAATCATTTAACATTTACCTCTCCACGGAGTGAGTATGTCGAATAAATTTTATATCTCCGGAAGCTGGATCTATAGGTCCTTCACTCCACAGGTCAACAAAAAAAACATGGCGGGAGCATAGAAACTGTCTGAGACGACTCAATCCGGCGAAAACATCAATATCAGCGCCTTTGAGGTGGAAAACTCGCGTTCAAACCTGTGATTTTGCAGTTACACACTTCATTTAACGGATTCCCGACATTCCGCGAGATCCAGTGATGTAGTTGGTGGCGGTAGATTGCAAGGGGGGAGAAATTTTGAGAGAGGAAGCATATTCACTGTCGGTCACCGCGCTGCGATTCCCTCCCTTGTATTCTTCCTGCAGTTCATAAATTCTCCACTTTTTTAATGGAAGTTACAAATGCTTTCCCACTCATCCGTGGCGGTAACACTTCCCCACCCTTAAATTCCCTTTCCACCCGTTAACTCTTCTCCCTCCGCTAACTATTTTCCCTCCTTTTACTTTTTTTTTATTGCAAGTGTCTGATTTTAGAAGAAATACGCCTGTCAGAAAGAACCTCTAGGCGCACGGAGCTGTACAGAATTCTTCCATTCACGATGAAAGTATTTCTGCAATTTTTTGCTTGCGAAAAAATCCCGCTCGTTAATTTTTACTCGTAGATTTTACTCCGTAAATGAACAGGGGGTCTTATTTTGCGATACTTTAGTCATATTCGATAAATAATACCTATTAGTTCTCACGTTTTCCATATTTAAACGGCTTTTGAAAGTGTTTTGTATTAAGTATTTAATTATTCTATCTGTACCTTATTTATCACATATTTCACTATATATATGCATACTTTATCACGGCATTGTCATGCCCATTATACCTCATTATATTATTTCATTTCTATCTATGTTTTCGTGGGTTTTTTCCTCCCCTTCTTGTAGGAGCGTTTTCCCGCACCGTGGGTTTTTCTCTGTAAGCCTTCAGCCGAGGAGTTTTTTCCCCACAACCCCATCTTTCACTTTTTACTGCATTTTTTTAATACTTTTTAATTCTATAACTACACCAGGCATGACTTCAGAGGTTCGGTGTAAGAGTCACATAGACCTAACCTCGTGGAAGAAAGAGTTTAATAATAAAAATAATAATTTTTGACAGTTCTCCAAGATATGGTCCATGGGCCAGGATGCGTCCTACTTATGATCTATCATGAGTTAACCATCGAGGCAAACTTCTCGAAGTTTGGTAAAAACTTTCGAACTAACATGTAGGTATACTTTAACAAAATAGTGTAGCATAACGGAAACCTTATACAATTATTTCTTAAAAATATTCTTTTTTTAACAAGAAACTGCTTGTTTATTTACATTTGGTGTAAACAATGCACCAAAATGTTGTTAAAATATGAAATATTTGTATATACGATTGAGTGGTATTGTAACTTACTAGGCCAACTCATCTCTTTCATCATTCGTTGGGTTGTAGCTCTCATTCAATATTTCTTAGAGCTGAAATCTCCTCTGTTTGACTCTCTCTTCGGCATTTCGCTCGCTTCCGAACTGAACTACGGCTTACAGAAGTTTAACACTCTACGGACGTGGGTTTTTAATCACCGAATATATGGAATATAAATGACTTTGATGAAAATTTCCGGATGATATCATGAATGCGAGAGAAACCTGACACTCTGAAAGAACAAATAAACAAAGAAAAATGAAAATCTGCCTGAAAGAGACAATCGAGTTGTTTCAGACGGAGTTAAATTTTTACGATCTAGGCGTCAATGTCTCGTCCCGCGTGAGTTCGCTGTAAACTGCTGTGTTAATTCGAGCTTTTGCCATAGTAATGGACACTTCGAACGAATTCTAAACGATTTTTGTTTTTATGAATTGAATTTTTTTATCGTTTCATTCGGGCTGCATCTGTGTCCCAGGTTCTCATAGGGTCTGAAGGACAAATTTGAAGCATGTACAGGAAAATTGTAGAATGATTAGAAAGGAAAATTGTCTTAATATTTAGATGATAGGAGTATATTCCGACAGCATGGATAATTTTATGTACCCCTGTTAATGAATGTGCTTAATGCATAAGATATGATAAATGTTTTAATTGAACCTTTCAGTTGATTATGCTTTAAAATTTGGGGAATATAAGTAGAAGTTACGAAGTGTTCTTTCTTTCTTTTGAGCTGAATTTGTTTTACAATATCCTTTAATAAAAAGGAACATTTTTTCAATTCTCTTTAAATTGTTAATTTCTCGTCCAGAGCTGAGATTCTTTTGCTGCATAATTAAGGTTCTTCAGATGCATAGAATCATTCAAAACACAAAAATGTACGTGCATCCTTCGATTCGTTAACGCAAAATATCTCCATTGAAGCGAAAATTTTATGTAAACATTATTTTCAATAAATCAGGTGCGGGGGCTCCCGGATAGCCAAGTGGGGAACGCGTTCGGCTTAAGTGAAAGCGGCCAACGGTGGAGGCCAACGTGCGAAATGACCTTAGTTGTCTTTTAACAAAACTACTACTAATGATGTATGTTATTTTTTACGTTATCGGTCAAAGGATCCTGTTATCAGAGAGGAATAGATGCGGAATGGTAGTTAAGTGGTTCAAATATCAGCCCGGAATGTGGGAATACTGTGTTCTAGTCCCAGTCATGTTGTCATATTTTCCACATATGTTTTTTCTCTCCTGCTTATCTTTATAAAACATTCTCATTAAATTTTTTCTCCAACTTGAGTGGTAAAGCTGAGCTAGTCGGTTTAGGTACTTTTGCTATAATGATTATATATTTTTGCTCCCTCTCACGTGCCATTTATGGACGCTTGAAAAAGAAAGCTTCGTTTTTGAAATACGTTCCGAGAAATTGGTAATCCGGAACTTGTCATTTTTCTGCAAACGCGAGTTCCATATACCATAATATCAAAATGCGAGTGTTGCAACTATTGAGTGTTTTTAAGCCTCTCATTAAACGCCAGAACATTTATTTGCAACTAAATCCTCCGTATATAATACTTCTGTACTCTTTAAAGAGATCGACCGAAATAAAATAACAAAAATTTGTTAAGCTACATCAAGTAGCGTTTTTCGTAACATGAAAACGCACGTTTTGTAAGACCATTATCTAGTATTAGCCTCTTGGATTTTCTGGGAAAATAAGCCGTTCCCAAAATGAAGGACAACATTTCTTTCATGAGAAGATTAAAAATCTAATCATCTTTAACATCGAAGCAAATGATAGTTGAAAGTAACTGCACCCAGTGCGTTATTTTTCTTGGTATAAAAATATTCTGAAAATTCTTAGTTATCTTTCATGATAGTTAAATAATTATTATCTTACCATGTTCCCTTACACGACCTATTATTTTGAATTCATTTTTTGAGAAATAAATTTATTATATTTACATATAGGTAAGTATTTCCTAATTTCATGGTGTTCGGTTAGTTTATGCTAAATTCCGACGCCTTAATAATACAAAATAATCTCATCTTTATCTTTTCTTCTGGCGTCTACGTTAACGGCAAGATTTTTTAAATATCTATGAATAATTTTTCCCTCATTCTATGTAACTTATTGTTTTCAAATAGTTGTTTGCCGTTTAAAGGATTTACTATTCGGAGGAAATGCGACTAAAAGAAGCAGTCTTTTTAAATAAGACTTCCTATACCTTAAATTATTGCATCCAGTGGAAATTTATTCCAAGTATTGCAATCTCTCACTCTAAATTTCATCAAGTTTATCACCGGAGAAATTGCGTGTTTGTTAAACGGCCTCGAATGCTAAGAGCCACATTAACCATTTAAGCACAGTTTGCAAATTATTTTGAAATAATCACACAGTTCACAGTCTGGTACTCGTATAATTAATATAGTTATTATGGTCACTGTGGATCGGCTGAAATTATTTTAGTTTCAACGAAACGGAAACTATACCATAGCAAAGAGTGATACCTTTAATAAGAAGATTTTCTACAAGTTTATAAATGTTGAGATGAAACTTTCAAAAGGAAGTACGAGTAAGCTTTCGCATTGATATGGAATAAACACCTTGATATTCCAGCGGTTTCTTCATCTACTGTCTTCTTAAAAGTTGTTGGAATGATTTGAATCTTATTATAGTATCTAAATCTCAGTTCGATTTTCTTAAAATCCATGAGTATGTGAAAAATAGGAATGTATTCCCAAAACAATGATTTTCATGGTTTTTTTAGGCATCGCTGTCCGCTATATATTGTACTTCGCCCTTTTTTTATTGAGGTCTCTCGGCCATGCCGTTATTCCCCTCCACACGTCGTGCTTTCATTGACCAATGAGACATTCAAATGACGTGTTCGCTAGGCTCATCTCGTCCTCTCTGCATGACGCACTCCCACAGGGAGCCCTCTTGCGAGAAAACCACTCCCTAGGCCGTCGTCTGTTTCCAAGTCGAGAGGTCTGGAATCGAGAGATACATTTCATGCATCAGAGAGTAATAAGTTATAGATGGACATGGAGCTGATGCGGAAAAATGTAGACTGGAGGGTATGAAAATAGATGGCGAAGCTATAAAATCTGTTGAGTGAAATTGGAATATCGATTGGTTGTTCAACTTTTTCCTCATTTTCCATTCATAACTATGCAATAACAGACGCAGTTTCCCGGATAGATAACCATTTTTGCATGTGCTCACTGGCAAATAAGCTACGTATTCGAAATATGGTCGAATGGCCCTAAAAAAATTACTTTCAAAGCACCATTCCTTGTCTCTATTTTACCAGCTCTAGTTGCTTTCAAACTATTTCAAGAAGGATAAAGGAGAATACCTGCCCGGAAAGTGGGATACCTGGGTTCGGTTCGAGTCCCAGCCATGTCACTATTTTTCACACTTGTTATTCCTTGTATTTTAAGAATGCTTGGACCAAGGCAGTACAAAATACTAAAACTGGGTCTTATCTGATATCGGTAAAAAGAAAATTAACTGGAGGAAACTGATTGCTTAAGTTTCGTATGTAAATGCAAAAAGTTTAATTTTTACGTCGATGTTCTTCTGTCTCACATTTCATTGTTACATTTTACGTAAAAATGTTAGAAAATACAAAATAGAAAAACTGATACACAAATTCATGGTGCACAATAAATTGTTCCTTTTTTATAAATTTGAGAAATAATAACGGTGCTAGAATGCCGAAGGACAATGTTGAGATATGAAATTCATTTTACCAGAAATGATATGTACTAAGTAAATATATTGCATAATGTTCAATGATATTTAAAAAAGTTATTTTGTAGGCATTTTGCAAATATATATCAATTTAAATTTTATGATGATGGATATCCATAAAATTTATGGCGTTGAAAATTATGTATTCAATTATTATACGCTTCAAATCCAATTTATCGTAACTGCTCGCGATTGGGGGTGAATTAATGGTGGGGGAATTTTCGGTCCGCAATATTTGTTCCAGAGCTGATTGTATGATCTCATTAGTACAGGCAGGGAATTTTTGCCGAAAATGGAGTTAAAGTTTAAAAGTTTATGGTTTTTCATTTTATTAATTTAATAATATTAATATATTATTCAGTGTTTTAGCAACTTCACTTTAAAAAAACAAACAAATTTTACAGTAAAGGAAATTAAATTCTCGTATTCTTACCTTTGACGACATTTTTGGCGGAGAAGTTCACTAGTATTTGGTAATCTTGCTCACTTAACACACGTGTTATACGTGTACCAATACACATCTTTTTTTGACAATTATAGTAATACAGTACGTGAAATTAAAAAAAATCCGCGTACTTTGTGATCACACCTTGTGTAAGAAGAATCACGGAAATGGATTAGGAGAGTTTGGAAGCCTAAGTTTAAAATCTAACTTAAAATACTCTGAATGTATTATGATCTTTCAGCAATAAAAGGAGCGTTTAAAATATTTTCTCGATGAAAAAATGTATTATTCACACAGTTAAAATTCACAGTAATTATATTCCGCACTTATCAAAAAACTTAGAAGATAAGAATTACTAATTGAAACTGAAACATGCCCAGATTTTACAGAATAATTAAATATTAATCTTAAATCTCCCTCTATACCATTATTACTGCTATCAAAATACCCCTATGAAAATCTCCGTCTCTTTTGTGCCTGCAAATCTTCTTCGAGCTTTCCAGTTTCACTTTCTTCACTTTTATCCTTCTTTATCCACTCCTACTTCCAGAAGAATGAAAACTTAAACTCCCCTTCGATCCCTCGAGTTACTCCTCTCTGCTCTGTTAATCCGGCAGGGTTTTTATTGTCCCTCCATCAATGGTATCATTGGCGTCTTCGTGCGTTTTTTCGTGCTTTTCACTGCGCTGAGATAAATCTCCCTGCAGACCGTGGCTGAGAGAAATGTCCTTTTGTATTTTCTCATTCCTTCAAATATCTTTGCTCCAACTCAAGCTGTCAAAAAACATGATTACTTCTGGCGGCTAAAATTTTTAAATGTTTTCATTTTTCGAAATATTTTTGCTGCCGGAAATGTACGAGGGAACAGGGAGCAGTTTCTCATTCGGTCGACGTTGCACAACAGCCCGGTTATTCATCAAGGGATCATCCAACATATGTTTAGCTATCCGCATGCGTGTAACTGATTTTTCTCGCAGTATTTTTGGGACACTTGGCGATAAGTGATAAGATTCTTGAAAATGTGGATGTTTAATTCGAAATACCATTCGCCTTGAAGAGCTATATAAAAGAGAATTTTTATTTTAGGTAAGTAATTATAATTACTTGTTTATATTGATATATCAACATTCTTGATGTTTTTTTTTAATTTTTCAATTTTTAAAGAAGCATCATATATTTAATGGAAAAGTCTTGATGGAACCGGGAAATGTACAACCTTTACTCGACAAATTACGTTCTAATCATTTTTTTTAAGGGGAAGGTTTCAAGAATATGTTTTTCTCTGTTCGATTCTTTAATCATTGTATCCAAAGTAGAAATGAAGATCGCACTTTACTTTTTTCCACATATATTTGCAAAATAACAAGTTTCGGTCCAGTTCTGCCATCATTGTCAGTTTTTTTTAATCTTAACCATTGTTTTTCAGAATTCCGTAGTGCTCTTTGTAAACTTTGGAAGAAGGAAATGACATTCCAATCAGTGTTTTCTCTTTCCACTTCCGTTAGACTCGCTGTACCTCCCGACTCTCTAGTTTTTCCTCATTCTCCGACCATGTTATCCCTGCACTATGAAGCTTTCAAGGATGGAATCTTTGCGGACGCAGGGGCATAAAAATTCGACGAAGGCATCCTTCAATTCCATCTCTTCGACCTTCCACTTTTCGCGCTTTCAACGGAAACGACGTAAAAGAAGAGTAAAAGCACATCCTGTCTCACCTCTTCCTTGATTTTTTCATCAGCTCCCCTTTAATTCCATTCTCTTTTTTTCCACTCCCATCTCGGATGCTCCACTCGTTCCCCAATTCTCCTGATACGTTTCATCACTCATTTCCCTGTCTTCCTTTAGTTTTTTCCTCCTTCCTCCTGTTACTTTAGTATTCTGTCTCCCTTGTTGGCGCCTTCCTAAAATGTGTGCGCTCCCATTGCTTTGTATATTGGAGAGGAAAACGGGAGAAGTGTGGAGAGGAAGGGAGTTTAAAGAGAGTGGTGACGAAGGGCATAGGGATGAAGTAGGTGAGAGGGAATGATGAGACGGTTGCTAACGCCAGGTGGCGCGGATAGCAGGAAATGATGCAGAAGTGAAGGATGAAATGTACCCAGAATCCTTTGCATGAGAAAAAGCGAGACAGTTCTTCTAGGAGCGATCCTTGAACGCCGCGTCGTATCTTTTTTGTCGCTCGTTGCAAATGAAGCATGGAAATCTAATCTTTTTTCTCAACAGTTTTATGCTGAGTTATACGTTGGGCTTCGAGTGCACGTGCCTTTCCTCATCCATGCATTTCATGTACGTACGTTTCTTGAGTGAAATACTACGGTAACACACTTAAGACATTATTCACTTACACGGTATCTGACTATCTACGTCACTAAACATATCGAAACATCATTTCTATCGGTGGAGCTGTTTGACTTCGCAGAAGGAATTGAATTTAAGAAGCTTCGCTCCATTAGCATGAAATAGCGGATATGTGTAACATGTTGAAACAGCAGCATTTCAGGAAGTTTTTCGGACATAGGATTCCATTTTCGAACATGGCAAAAATATCAACTACGGAGATAGGAACTCATTTTAGATTGCGCCCCTGTGGCTTCATCGACATATCTTCATTCTTCTTCCATTGTATAGATTTCAATATCTTTTGAGAATCACGAATATTACGAAACAATATCCCTAAGAAAGAAAACAACCATTAGGAATTCCAAAAAGTAAGCTAAAAGTCAATTCTTTTAATTTTNATATAGAATCATAATAGATCGGAAGATCATCTACATGATCAGAATTGATATGATTTTTAGAAATTAAAAGGTGAAATATGAAAAAAACGCGATGGTACTAAAGGTATATGAAGAGAAAAACAAGAACAAATAGGTTGGATTTGGTGAATTAAATTTTTAGAAGCGCAGGGAGTAAATTATGCACTTGAAAAGAAAAAGATAAGATATTTTCTTTCTCTAAATTTTAGTTTAAAAAAATGGAATTACTCACGTTAAACAGTCTTTTTATTGATCTTTTCTTGAGATTATTTCTTGTTGTTTTCGTAAATATTATTCTTTTTTGGGTACACGTAGATTAAAGTAAGGGGAGACCATAAAAATATCGAAACATACGCTTATTGTCATGCCTGTCCTTAAATGTTTCATAGGAGCACGGTGACAGCTTGAGAAATGTGAGGCATAACGAATTGACTTACGACTGACCATAGATTAAGCAAATTAAACACAAAGGAGAACTCAAGACGTGTACTTAGCATTGATAAACTCCGCCAAATATGGCGACAAACATTTCAATGCAAGTGATCCTTCTTTCCGAGCACAAAAAATTTCAGAAATGCAGCCGAAATCTACACATTTGAAATAAAAGAGCAGATATATCCATTGAAGAAAAAGTTAAGAATAGGATACCTGAAACGACGCATTGCAAATCCAAACTTTTAAAGTATTCTAACACTACGAGATATCTTGTACATTTGAGATCGTGTCATTTATAAATGCTAACATAAACGGTGCATGGACTCGTTCTGAAGGAAATGCACGTGTAAAAGTGGAACAGAAATTGACAAGGCTCGTATACTTCTCAAACGTTAAAGCCGAGGGTTTTACGCGCGAAGGTGTTGACGCAGAAGGAGTGACTTCGCCTTCGAGAAAGAAAAGGAAGGGAGGGAGAATTACGGGCAAGAAATTGATTAATCACCGTGGTCGTAGAAAAAAGCAGTAGGAGAACATCAATTCATCTCTCTCTTTCTCCCTTCCTTACTCATGCAATGCCATCGAATTTCTTTTTGCTTCCCTTTAGCCGTCATTCGAAGTGTACATTTTTTTCAAAGCCCAACCTTATTAAAGGAGGGACCATCACTTTACCGTAAAAGACTGGAAATTGTCCACTTTCAGAAAAAAAGTGCAAATGGCGCGCCATCCGTCCACTTTTTCGCTCTCCTTTCGAAGCGTTCTAAGTTGACAGATTGAGATTAGCACTAAAACAGACGATGTGAACAAAAGGCTTCGAAAGTGTGAAAAAGCAGAGAGAAGAATGAGGAATTAAGAAGTTCGACGTAGAAGAAATATTAAGGGTCTCGGAGAATGAGACGAGGAAGATCGAGAGCGTAATCTCTTTTGCAGAAAAGGAATAGCCGTGAATATCACAGGAATTAGGAGTAATACCATTAAATTAAATCAAATCATTGCCATCTTTCTTCAACCTCAGATGCGAGGAAAATTGATTTAACACGTGAGATAGGGAACTAATGAAAAATATTTTATATAAATGAAAACTAAAATTGTTTCCAAGAATATGATAAGATTATATAAATATATTAAATTTCAACACTATTGAATCAAATTGAAAGTTGATTGGTTTCAGTAGTCGAGATTTCCTCTTGGTCATTAATTTACATGGAGAGAAAAATATTGAAAAACTCATGTGAGCCTTATCCTAACGAGCAGGATATTGATTAAAATCCAGGGGTTAGCAATGGAGCTTATTTATATTACCTAGCATTCTCGCGTAACTCTACATTCTCCCTTAGAATTAGGTATCATGAAGATATTAAAGAAAGGTTTGATTTTTTAATTATTGATATAAAGAACCATAATAATCAAGCTCCTTAAAATTTAATTCAACACAATATTTTACATATCTGTGGATTATATCTTTATATTGATTTGGTGTACTTTCGCTTACCCAGCGTATTCAAAAAACAAGAAATAAAAGGTCAGTCTGAAAGTGTGATAGCATCAGAATTGTATGGATCTCTATGATAAAAAATTACACTCATTTTTCGAGAGGTTTCGAGTTCGAGTCCTTTAAAACTTTTTTCATCTCCGTCTCTCCTTGGGAAATACACTCATTTTCAAGCTAGAATATTCTTCCCTCGGTTATGTTCTATTATTTAGAAATATAGATTAGGGTTTATATTCGTTGTATGATCTTTACGTGCTTGTTAGATCTCGCGTACATTACATCCTATAGAATTGAATTTTCCTACATTACGAGGAAACTTATGTTATTTCTTCTTCAATTAGATCATATTATCTCCCTATGGCTTATTTTTATTAATTGGGTCTTCTTATGATAGAAATTTTTGGGCCGCCATTAAATTCAGGGAAGTTATTCTATTCACCCTCTCATAGAATGTACTATCAGCGCCTACTCCAAGGCAATGCGTAAAATCGTATCCCATAGACAGTACTCATTCGTTTGTAAATTGTGTAAAGATTACATGACCTATTTTACAGGCAGATTTGGTCAAACGCGTGAATTTCAGGTTTTAATTGTAAAATTTGTAATCTAGTAGTGGGCTAGCAGTCTATTGAGCAATGACCTCTTGAAGTCTTGAATTAGAATTATAGCAGTGGTGGTATTGGGTGCTTCGATTGCACACTGGGATTGGAACCAATGACCGCTTTCAGAAATTGCGAATGCGCTACCCACTTGACTATCTAAATGCTCTTAGAGGAGGATAAAAGGATAAAAGTGACTTTACACGTAAAGGAGTGCACTTAGAAACCCAAGAAAAAATGGACATGGTAAATGTCTGACAGGACCGAAACTTGAACCAGGAATTTTCTATTTTCTGGGAGGATTCTTTGCTTTCGCCTTTATATAATTTAAATCTAATTTTGAAAAGAAAAATCAATAATGATTTAGGTATCGAGCCAGAACATTCTGCCGTGCATTTTGCGAGATTTTGCGGGCGAAAGAAAAATTGGTTTTGTCCTATTATGCGGCATTGTCCATGCACGTGGCTGGTCAAGGCGATTCCGAATAGTCTAACAAAACCACTTCTTCCGTCTTCTAAATCTCTCAAAACGACACGCCAGAATATACTGGCTTGATAGCTTAATTAATTTATTTATTTACAATATCGTTGCAATTTGATATATACCAGGTGGCAACGGTTAGGAGCATCCGCCCAAAAACCGGAAAATTTCGGGTACATGTCCCGGACTTGTCAGATTTATTCACTCTGTCCGTCTTTCCCACAAAAGTAACCAGAAAGCCTCCTATCATACAATCGGTCTTAAATAACGGAAAGGAGCATTATAAGGCATAGAAGATAGATATACCATTGAGAATGGGTAAACCCTAAATAAACTTGCTTACACATTTATATAATTTAATCGCAAGAAATACCTTTGTTTGTATGCTAAGTATGAATAGCGCAGTGCGGTAAATGAATTAAGGAACTACGAAATATGCACACGTTAAGAAAGTATTCACTCAAAGAACATCTTGGTTGACTATAAGAATGCAATTAAAAAAGATTGTATGTTTTTAATAAAATTAGTAAACGCCCCCGTCATGCATGACGGGACTTAATTTAGTTCAAAAATATCTCTGTTATCGCATATATCTGGTCCTCCTAAGCCAGAAACAGTCCGTCGTAAGATCATAATAACTCAATATATTTCTTACCATTATTTATAATATTTATTCTACTGTTTTCAAGTCATTAAAGTCTACTTTACGTACATTTCTTATGGAAATGTATACTAAATGATTACGCCAGTGTATTTACATGGGGTAACTTATGAAATCAACATTCAACAATTGCCCCAATCCAAGGGATGGGTTGTTTATTTCCGGAAATGTTTACGAATTTCACGTCTATTTTATCAAAGTTCTCGCAATTTCGCATTTATATGAATGTTTCACGACTGAAATAAGAATATGTGATCATTTTCCTTTCTTGTGACACTTGTCTCAATTTTGTAGGACCAGTAATTCTAATTTAATTTTGTAAAAGAAACGACCTCTGCAAGTCATGAAAACGTAATTCACGTACATATCTTATGGAAACGTATTATGGGCTCCAGGGTACGAACCCGGGCCTTTACAGAGATGAGAATAGATTTCCTGAGGGTTTCAGGATTTGTAGTTAGTTTCAGATCTCTAAGACAAGACGTTTTTGAGATAAATAAGGGGACGAACAGACGGACGGACGGACAGAAATTTGCTTTTTATATATATATGATGAACGTTTTATGTAAAATCGTCTCGGAGGATTGCCCAATTAATTGTGAATGGAGCGAATATTATTTTTCATAGCGTTATTCTTTCTCTCTCTGAAAATCTTGCAAAATCCAGCTTCTTTCATTCCAGCCGTTCCCATTTCCGACATTTTTTTACGTCACAGATATTCCACTTGGAAGGGCCATTTCCGATTTTTCTGGATCGGATCATACGTAAAGAGCCGAAGAGCCGTGTCCCAGAATGAGACAGTGCGTCTGTTGGAAGCAGAAGATAGGGTTTAAAAGAGGCCCAGGTGGTCGGCGTAAGTTTACGCTCCAAGTAAACAGTCGCTGTGAAATCGAGTTTCGCCGCCAGAGGCGCTGATGCCGATGAGGCCTCGACACCAGGTGTCAGCATATGAAGCCTCGGCTATTTTTCAATTCCAAACGACGCATCTTTCCCGATTTAAATATTTTATTTTCTCTCCACTGTACCGCGTATTCTCGCCCGGCACATTTTCAGGTAAATCTACCTTTATGTTATTCACTCTACCTGAGTCTGTCTGTGAAGTTTTGTTTCGCTTATTCTAGTCAAATACTGCCACTGCCACCCAATTTTCCCCCACTCGGAGAGCCTAGGATCTCGTTTGGAACTTTCCTACCTTTCCCCTTTTGTTTCGAATACAGATTAACCTCGCAGAGGCACGCTATTTGAATGGGTAATTCTACCCGTTGTGTTTAACTTCTCTCCTTAATTTTGGTTTCAGTGGGTTATTTCGTTTCTATTACTTCCCATCTCCGTTTGCGGACACCATGATGCTTTTTCCAATCTCCCTGGAAACGGTTTGCAATCTCTGGGTCGCTTCTCTGACGCCATTAGTCGATATTGCTTTCTCGTTCTCTCCCAACTCTCACAACTTCTTTCATTTATTTTTTTAAGCCACCGGAAAATGCTTCGAGGCAGAGATTCATTGCAAGGTTTTTAAAGAGAACATAATTTTGACCTTGCTTTGTCTGTTAGTGCTTTATAGAATTCGAGCCAATCACGGCAAGAGATCTGATTCAAATTTTCTAAAATTTATAAGTAATCAGACCAGAATTTTTTACTTAAAACACACAATTTCGAGCGAATTAAGATGAGAGATTTTATTCAAATTTTCTAGTAATCAGATCTTTCGACTTCTTTACTCAAAAGAGACAAAGCAGTTCTTTTCCTTTAGCGTTAAGCTTTGCAAACACAGCACGTGAGAAATCGTATACACCACTAAATACTTGTTTCGTAAACTATTAAATGATATAGTTTTCTCTTGGAGTTTCTTTCGTAAATTATTACTGGTATATCGCAGTCATAACTGATATCTCCTATGATCAGAATCTCTGATAAAATACGCTAGGATTCTTCATGCGTTTAGCATCGAATCAAGTTGACATTTCAATATTTCGCTTGTTGACCGATTATAAATACGTACGGACGTATCCTCATTTATGTTATATAATAGATAAAAAAATTCCGTACGCATTTCATTTTTCACGATTTTCAATATATACATTCTTCTTACTCCAGAACGAAAAAAATGTAACAATTAAATCTATTACACTCCAAAATAATTACTTTACGTTCTCCCCGATTATCAGAGCCATTTACAGAGGCACACAAATACCGACGATAACCTTAGTCTCGGTTGCATGCGTAAATTCGCTCAATTAATTTATTTCTATATATATATTTAAACGTTCTACATAAGTAAAGCATTTTTCCACTTAAACACCGAGTGACGCCCAATGAATCACCTCTTCTTGGCCAATACCCTCTTACGGGTTTTTCCTCCATAGAAAGTCTCCATTTATACGACGGCTTTGTCAAACAGAAAGCAGTTTCAAGGAAGTTTTCGAAGTGAAGAACATTTTACCGCAACAAATATAAGATTCCATAGGCAGAGTCCTTTGAGACCTGCCAATACTACCTCAGCCTTTTTGCAGTTGCGTTGAGTTCAACGGAGTAGCGACACCAATGATTTTCCTTTGATCTCACGAGCTACTTTTGTAGTAATAGGCTGCTATTTCTTACGAGATATTTCCCACCCGAGGCAATACTTGGGTTTTAATATAGAATTTGCGTAATCAATTTCTTATTGTAATCAAGATAACTTTGAAAAGACCTAAGGTATACTACCACGTTGTGTATACACCAAAAACTTTTTATTGCCAGAATAAAATCATTCATTTAGGTAAATTAGTAGTTTTTCTGCATGTATGTACAGTAATTAAAAGTCTGAAAATTGGTACAGTATAGAAAGACTCACAAGCCTTACCTCTTTAATGTAAATTTTAGAAACACTTACGTTACTACCTGATGAATCTTAGTATTTCATCACTCATATTTTCCCCTATCTTGACTTATAAAGGAGTAAATATGACAAACAGAAGAACATTTCCTTCATTCAGTCCGTCGGCAAGTAAATAGGAACGGTTGTAGGAGTACGTTCGTTCACGTTCTATATGGAACGTTTGAAACAATAAATTGTTCAAAAAAATATAGTTTAATCCATATGGGAGACGTCAGAAAATGTTGGAAATAATTCCATCTATTATTTCATTTCATTGAAGCCATACCAAGCTATACCTGGACTTGAGCCTAATAAACTCTCTCCTAAGAAGTCATTTAACAGGAGGAGGACGTTGTTCACGCGTCGTGTAAAACTGAAGCCGATGAATTCTGTCCCTCTCATTTGATTTTTGAATTTAAAAACAGGAAGTCATCTCTGATGGAACGATATGAATATGGAAAAAGGTGTGAGCATACAGCGTCTGTTTTGACGAGAGAAAACCATTTTCCCGCTTTAATGATGGAATCCGAACCTGAAAATAATCCGCATATGACCGATAACACATCGAAAGCATAAATGACTGCGACTTCTTCCGAGCACAAATACTGAGCGATCAACTAAATCTTTGTCATTAGACGGCGATGCTTCAATCGATCGATAGTTTTCAATCAGCCCGACACCAAAGAATGCTCGTGAACAGCGGTTTGCAACCCCTTCTACAGGAAGAGCAAAAGTCCTTTTGAATCGGCGATGTGTTTTGAGTGACAAGCGAACATCTCATCCTGACACGCACGCATACACGCACGCTATTGTGGGACATAACACACGCATTCCTCGCGTCCCCTTCTCTTCCGACTAATTGACACCGAAATTTATCCGAGGGCGATAGAGGGCGAAAGGAGTGCGGAAAGTGGAAAACAGCAAGAAGGGAAGAATCGACTTTGATACAAAGAGGCCCTATTTATGTTAGTGGTAACATTTATTTTGAGCACTACCCCAATGACATCTTCATGACAATGCCATTCTGTACGTATAGAGAAACACGAAATCAATTTTGGTAATCAGATTATGATCAATATCTTATATTGGTGAATTCCCCCGTCCAAAATGGTGGTATTCAACTTATTTATGCATGTATTATTGTTTATAGCTGATCCTTGTAAGGCAGAGAGAGTGGATAGTTAGTCCATAAAAATTTACTATATTTTCTATTTAAAACATCAATAACATATTTTACGTTAGTGGGCAATATTCGTATACTATGATAATTATGATTTACTTACTTTTTACCATTTTTAAGCTCAAATATTGCTTCCATAGACACAGAAAAAATTATATGACTTCGTTAACTGGGTTGATAAAGCAATTTTGCGTTTGTTTACATTGTTGCCTAAGATATGATTTCGGCGGCAAAATTGTTTATTTTGTTAATGAAAATATTAATTTTTCGAATTTTTCTCCATCAGCTACAATTTCAAAATATATAAAACATAGAAAGTTATATTATTTGTAAGGATTTATTATTGAGATTCTACTTTAAAAGTTTACAAAAACTTTCCTAAGCATCAAATGTCGGCTCCCTATCCCCATGCATATCTTATGGCCTATCTTTCCCATACAATCGTATGAGAGTCGACTTCAACAATCTCCTTGATCGTCAAGGGGACGGGTTGTTTATAACCACAACATTCTACAAAATGTTTGTCTTTCTTGTTCGAATGCACGCGATTTCGTATCTAAACTTATATTCTACGACCAAATTAAGAATATTTGTTCAATTTTCCTATTTTTAGTACTTGTCTCGATTTTGTAGGACTATTAATTCTAATTTAATTTCTTGGGATTTTTTCCTGGGTGCGCACCATCTTGCGCAAAGTCATCTTTACCCATTTTCGTTTGTTTCCAACATGAAGGGGGTTTGCCTTTCCATCACTTTGTGTGGCCGGTGCTTCAATGAAGCCGTAACTGCGAACGATGCCGCCATGCGGACGAACTCGCAACGTCCTTGCCCACAAAGTATCCCGAATGGCTTGGAGAGATGTTCTCCCGGGATAGCTCAACAGACAGAGCACCCGACCGGCAATTGGGAGACCCGGGTGCGATTCCCGGTCCCGTCAGACTTTTTTCAAGTCCATCCTTCCTTGGGATTTTTCCTGGGTGCGCACCATCTTGCGCAAAGCCATCTTTACCCATTTTCGTTTAGTATCGAATAGGTTTAGTGACAATTTGAAGATATCGATAATTTCAAAAGATATTGGTAGAGGATTTTTTTTTTCATTTTTACTTCTTAAGTGCGCGGCATGAAATAGGTTGAGGACCCTAGATATAAATATGTCTATGTTTAATACCCTTATCAGCAAATATAATCTATAGCTAAAGGTGGTAATTGTACTTTCAAACAACTTCTAGTAATAAAGTACAATTATTCTATCGCGTTTCTTAATAATTAAATAACAGGTTGATAATGTTGTCATTTTTCTCAGTTTATGAATATTTTTCGAAATGGCTTTATTAATGGATGTACTCGGGTATTAGAAGTGCAATTATCGAAGTTAAAACTGAGAAGAAGAAAAAACCCAGCCTAGAAAAGTTATAAAAGAGTATCAATAATACGTGATTTTAATTTGAGACTCGTTAGTAGAATACGCGATAAATTTGGTGAACATACCCGCAATTAATATTGAAATTGTAATTTTAAAAGTGCTTCGGCAGCTTAGGTAATTCTGCACGTGTGCCCTAAATGTATATCCGGAGGTCCCGGAATTGGTAATTTTGATTTGTTGTATTTCATATATGTCTCGTGAAAAATCTGCAATTAGGCCTAATGTTTATCCCAATATTTTATGCAAATACGCGCATATGTGCGTTTGATGAAGACGAGAGGGAACATGATTAATAGTTTGAACTCTTTTAGATCGCTCACACTCTTGTAGTGTACCCTTTAACCTCTGCCAACATTCTCTTTCAAGGTCCCATACTTAACCACTAGCTCGTTCACACAGTCTGGGTGTCTTTTTTTTCCAGCATCACGAATCGACAAATTAAACCTCACGCGGAAATGTTTGATCGAGATTACGGCTGTTTCCGTTTCCATTCCGACGGCCAGGAGTTTTAATCTTCCATCTTTTCTTTCGATTCTCTTTTTTTTATGCTTGTCCACGTTTAGAATGCATCGGTTGCGTTGCTTCGCAACCAATACGTCCTCCATTCTTATTGACGAGTTCTCTTTGGCATTTTCCATTCGCTTACCCATGCTGGCGCACGTGACCCGCACATTGTTTGCAAACGAATCAAAACGCTTCCAAAAACAAATGACATTCTGGAGCGATATTGAGGATCGAATCGCTCTGCGACGTTCAGTTTTCCGCCGTTTGAAAATTTCCAAATTCCTTTCTGATACGAACAGCTTGCGCTTAGCGTGCCTTACGGCTTCATGAGTATTGAATTCGAAATCCGATTAAATACGTGAGGGCACTTCACGTTTCAAAATATCAAACTCATATTTAATGGCATAATTTCCTCTCTCGAATTAATTCCATCAGACTGTCATTGGATGAGGCTCATTTTCACCTCGGTAATTATTGACCAGAAACCGCGCTATTCTCTAGCGCCATGCAGCAGTTTAAAAATTGCTGAAATTTCGATACAAAATTATAGTTATTTAATCGCATAACCTTCAACGAGTATGAAGTACCAATTTTAGTTTTTACTAATTGCTGAAAAATATTTCATAGAATCGCACTACCGACGTTAACGAGCCAGGAATGTGTACCGTAGGAATGATGGGCAAAAGTTACTCGATGAGTATAATCCTAAATGGGTGGAATGGGCGAAATGTGTCAACGTAACTCTGGAATTTTTTCGATACGGTGAACTGAAACTGGGATTGGATTAACAATTTTTCAAACTGCGGGCTAACATGCGAGCGAAATGATGATTATGCCTACACACCCATACGATTCTAGGAAAAAGATGAACATTTCACAAATTCCGCATTTTGACATACCTTCACATTTCTCGTTCACTGAGCATTTTTAGGCCAAACTATGTACATTTCTTTCTGTCAACCTCTCCATTAGAAGAAGTTCCACTCCGTATTTTGAATTTTCTCACTTATGATGGCATGATATCCTATCTTTAGAATTCCAGAACCTTCAATGATACGAGAAAAGAGGCGAAAATTTTTCTAGCGAAATATGGTTCAGATTGGTTCACACTCCAGTTTATTAGATTCGTATATTTTCCTTAATTGGTTGTAGTGCTTTGTGAATATTTGGCAGAGAATTTTCCGAGCTTGTTTCATTATTTTCGTTTCAATAGCTTTCCTATCAGTATAATTTTCTTATAACAAATTACTATTTAATTATAAGATACTCGTGAGGAATATTTGGTGAAACAGTTAAATTTAAGGAAAAATATTTTAAGTTGTAAGAATACGAAAATATGATCATTTTTGAAGGTGTGTTTGATAGGAATAAAATACTGAAACGATGTATGCAACGTAAGTACATACGCAAAAATAAGCCGAGTAACTTATACCTTTGATATTAAATAAACTTTTCTTAGCCCTGAAATGGTGATTAATAAATGGTTTATTTTGAAGTTTTAATTCTTGTGCCATATTATTACTTTACATTGGTAATATTGGGAAGCCCGTTGCGTATAGTTTTGTAGTCGTTCTTTCAGATTTGTCGAAAATCGATTTGGCTAATTTTGATATTAAAGATTTGCTTTTATCATAATAGTGTTAATTTTAAGCACCGGAGATAAAGCGTTCTCATCTTATATACTCACGGTAAACTACGTACAAATTAAAATGTTTGATTTTACCTCTGGTGTGCTTAGTTTACAAACAGTTTCTTCATGTGAAATAACTTCATGTTTCATCAACAAGTATAAAAGAATCGTCAATACAAAGGAAATGCCCCATTGCACCCATTTATTCCGTTTCTAAAACTAACTTGGTATTAACAAATCAATGAAGAAAATATGAACTATGATTAAGTAATAGGAGTAAAATCCTTCGTACATAAAAGAACTTCCACTGCCAGAATCTTCTGTGGAAGTTTACGAAAAGTTTTATTCCCTCAATTTTGGCCTTCCACGAGGTAATGACTTCAAATAACCTCAGCCTATAAAACTCATATCATACACAGAAACATAGTTATTCTAAGTCTGCATCTTGCACTTAACACAGCACTCAGCAAAAACAGGCGGTAAAGAGAAAAGAAATTTTTATTTCTTAAATGTATTAACGGGTCCTGCAACCATATATTGATGAATAATATATTTTCATCGTTTGGCTTTCGGTACGGAATAGAGATAAATTTATCTTTTATTTACTTTTGTCTCAGTCGTGGTCATGTATGTGATGATATAAAAGCTACTGAGGTATGAGTCATGCTGAATCATAGCATTAATTATATTTTCTCCTTATGCAATGTCACCGAAAATGCTACACGTAGAGCCATTGTGCTTCACTAACGAAGCCTTCTTCTGCTTATAGCATTCTGGCTCAGTGAGGAAAGCAAGGACAAACTACCTCACTCCTCATCTTGCCTAGTAAGCCTAATTTTTTCCTCCTAGGTCATCGTAGCTGATTGTAGAGGGGTGCCGCTACGCCTTCAATTGCGTAACTCCAATTTCCCCTCTCATAATTCTCAATGGTCCCTCTTTAACCTCATCTCAATGCTTTTCCCCAAATTCTTGATTTTATTATCGAGATGACGTTCGCGAGCGGGATGCTAATGAACGCAGCTTCACCTTTTAGCTTCTCTTCCATTCCGCCGTTTCCACGTGCAGTAGCTAGGAACGCCTGGAAGGAAACACTTTAATGAGATCTTCCTCAGGCGCACGGACACATAAACCGACGTGCACACGCTCGAACACACGCTCCCGCCCTCCCACACGTGTAACGGAGCCAGCTTTAATGGGAATGTACCTTTTGCCCGAACACAAGACGTTAACCGATGCGTCGAATAGACGCAACACCATCTTCCCGAGGCTAACCGACTCCGCATCAATCTAGGCCACTTATGTCGCTGTTTGCCTCATTCCCGAGTAATCTCTCGAATGGCAACGCAATCGCGTTGATGATGTCTCCAAAATTTTTCACTTTTGCCTTGTGTTGGCGTACTCTTAAACTTCGCCGTTTGGAGCCGCATTATATGAAGGTATAGCTGCAATTGGGAATTCTCTCGAGCAACGGTTTTCCTACGCTATTCTCATTAAAGTGGCCAATTACTTTGTCCTCGATATTTCTACGAGATCAGAGCTCGAAGAAAATTTTAACTTATCCTTGAATCATGTTATGGGGTTCTCACTTCTTGGATAGCTATGTAGGTTTCACATGTTATGTATTCAAAAGGGAAACGATAAGTGCTCAAAACTATAAGAGAAATCTATCTATGGCATTAGGAAAGCAAATTAACAACAGTAAATCAAGGAAACCTCTTACCCTGTGAGTTTTTTGGCAGTTTAAATATTGTGGTCTTATTTTACTTTTTCTGAGAAGTACTTTTGTTAAAAAATGTGTGTTACGCAGGAAGTTCGTGTTATGGATAAACGTAGAAAGAAAAATTACTCAGTAGCACATAATCACAGTTAATCGTCAAAATCAATCATTCCGTGTTGACTTAGAGAGACTAATATGTTGAACTAAATCAAAAATAACAAAGATATTTTTATCATTTGACTTCTAATTTTCTTTATTTAAGATAAGTGAACTTGTTTTCCAAAAGTAAAATAGAGGAACATTTGTATATTTTTATCTACGAATATTAAGAACGTAACAAAATATTCTCGCATATTTCTTATTCTGTTGAATAAATAGGATATTCATCCTCTTTCCGGTAGCTTACTGTAAAAGGAAGAATTGAGGAGTTTCGGATTCCTTAGTTAGAGTTAAACTATGAAATTAAATGATTTTTACAGGCCAAAATTCAGCTTCAGCTTTTTGCAAATATTTCACCAAACATATTTTCGAGAACATTCCAGACACCTATACCAGAGTTAGAGGATTCTTCCGCGAATTTGCAATTTCGAAACAGGGAACGCAGTACTTCTAGAAGCACCCAAATACAAAAATGTTTCGACGTATTCGCTGAAAATTGTCAAATACCATTCAGATCGACTGTCTGTGCTACCTTCGCATTCCATCTGGAACGACTGCTAAAAAAACAAAAGGATTAACACAGAAAACGAAAAAAAAAAAACATTCCGCTACTAGCGATTGCGCCATTTGACCGAAACGGCAGGATATAGACGCAATTTGAGCGAAGAGGCGTATAATATTTAAAAATCAGACGGAGCGAAGAGATGAAAATTCGCGGTGGAATAAGGGCGGAGAATTCGCAGAAAGAAAGATTCGAAATTTGAACGAAGAGACGCTTCCCCTACACCTCCTCCGATAGGGGAGTACGGGAGGTCTGAATGTCCCGGAATACAACCGCAATAACCCCCACGTTGGCGACGCCTATGACACGTTTCTTTCCGTCTGGCGGAGGAAAAAGAAAAGGAGCGCGCTTCGATATGAAGGAACCAAGCCTTTGGGGAAACGAAAAGTATAAAAAAAAGACGATGGGGAAACGTAAAGGATAAAACAAATGAAGGATGAAAAGGTGGGAGATAAACAGCGGCTATCGCGGACGAAGGGATCCCTCAACGGATCTTTAATTAATAAAAAATGAAAACTTCCGATCCTTCGGCTTCCTGATTAAACGATCAATTTATAGGGGAGATCCGTTCCCCGACGCCTGTCTTCTCTCGTTCCCGAAGCTGCCTCTGTTATTTCCCCAAATTCCTCGCAAATTCCCTTTCGTTCCTCTCCCTATCGTGACCTATCTCTCCTCTCCTAAGCACGCCGTATCACCCGCATTAATTCCCTTCCTTCACTCACCCTATCGCTCTCTTTTACCTTGCTACGTACGTCCGATATTCGGGTCATCCACCTTCCCTCGTCCTCGACCTCCTCCTCTCGTCAAACGACCCATTTCGTCACCGCTGTCCCTACGTCATTCACTCTCCTGACCTCCGATGTATGCACAGCCACGCCCTCTTCATTTCCATGATCCCTTTCCCTCCATGGAGCCTCCGAATTCCAACTTCACACACAAATTCTCCACAATATCGGTTTGGCATGGTCCAAAATAACAGCCGTCGAAAAAAAGGGAAGGAAGGAGAAGAGGGAGAGGCTTTGGATGAAAATTCAACGCAGTCCCTGTTATTTTCCTGGAATTCTCTCCCTCCCCGCGATCGAAAGGGTGGCGAATTGAAGAGAATGAGTTTCGTTTTGGGGCACAGCGCCGATTCGGAGGGAAAAATATCGATGGCGAATCATGCGGGCAAGAGATAAAGATGGGTGGGAGAGATGGGGAGGATTTAAGAGGAAAGGAGTTTAAGAGCTGCAGGGCGCAATTTTAGCCAAGGACTGATAAAAAGGGCTGAAGTGAAAAAGTTTACGGGATGAGGGGTGAAATAAAAAATGAATGTTTAGCCACTTATTACCAGCATATATCGCCCTCCCGTTTTTTATAAACCCTTAAAACTTGCCGATACATACCATCTTGTAAATACCTGCTTTCTGGTTGATATGCCCTACGTAATTTATAGTGCACCACCAATATAGTAACTTCAATTCACTGAAGGGGTAAAGATGATATCTTAAGTGATATACAGAGGGAACATTTTTGTGCAAGCTCATATCTACCTCATTCTTTCGTGTAGCAGGTGTAACAGTCTCTTGAACTACAATGCAATCTCTTAAGCCACCTTATTTATTTCAGTGATTTAAATGCGTATCATTCAGCATATTTGTTTTTTGATTAATCTAATGTTATGCTTTTTTCAGAATTTCCTCCAAAATCCACGCACATTAAATCATCAGGTGTCTTCAAATGTGTAAGATAAAAGTACATAAAAGTACACCCACAGTAGTACCCTTTAAGCCGGTTTTTGGATATGTCTGGGTGTGTAAATACCAAACGTTCCAAACACCTTTGCTTGTTTTTATAGCCTATCGTTCGTGTAAAGAATGAGTTATTTACACGACTTGTCCTTAATTTAAAGTTAAATGAACCAATTAGGTGTAATTACTGAGCTACGAATGAATTAAGAGACTTTTTTTTATTACAATACGGAAGGCTTAAAGAAGGTGGGATACATGTTTTCAAAAGCACGTCAAGTTACAGAATAGAAGGAAGTAAAATAGGAAATATTTTGATGCAAATCAAGAAAAGCATTCTTCCTTCTAGTAAAACATTCGATCGGTATGTGACAGCATCCTATCAAAGAAATAAAAGGTTGCTTATATATGAAAATTTCAATATAGGATGCCTCAATCCTTCATAAGGTGAATGATTCTGAAAAATATCTACGTCTACATGCAAACTCTGCTAGCCGTAAATTAGTGTCTCTCAATGGGCGTAAACACCAAGCGATCGGCCATTTTTTTCGGCTATCGCTTATCCCTCGATGAAAAAATGTAATTTTCAAGCAAATTGCCATTGTTTCTACTCCTCTCATTTACTATTTTGTACTTAAATTGAATTATTTCTTTATTGTCTTTATAATGAATACATTCTACTCACTGTTCACCTGAAATAAAGTAAGAAATAGACGGAAATGGAATTGTGCATTTCAAGTTTTAGCATAATACATCGTACTAATATATCACTACAGAGGATTAAAAAGAATTACAAGGGGCTCCCGATAGCCAAGTGGGCAACGCGTTCGACTCCATTGAAAGCGGTCCCGGGTTCGATTCCCCGTGGGGGCCTACGTGCGAAATGACCTAAGATGTCGAAGCACTTTTAACAATACTAATACTACCAAAGAATTACAAGGTTAGAGCACACCAATACATATAAAATCTTATTTTTCCGCCAACGATACGCGAAAGTAATCGATTAGGGCTGCAGAATCATGGTGCATGCACCCCCTGCCGCACGCCGAAGGGCGGCTTGCAGGGTACTGACATGAGCACAAAGATAGACAAAATCAAGTAATTGAATAGAGGGGAGGGAAAACTAATGAGACTCGTAGATTAATATCTGAGGAATAAAAGCATGGCTCGGGTAGCATTCACTCAAATCAAGATGATCCTCCTGAAAATTGAGCAAATATAAAACCATGGCATCGAAACTTAATCCTTTCTCTACAAATAGATGAAAAAATTGAGTTTTTAGCGTATTCTAGGAAATTTAAAGATCCCGAGTCTAAAAATTTAAATATCGTTTTCTATCAGTGTAAATGCTGCTGCTGGTGTTATTTATCATTGTTTTTGGCTTTCCTTTGCTTGGAAAACTTGATGCCTTTTTCCTTGATGTCTCCTATATACTACATAAATAAATCTCGAAAAGGATAATACTTTGAAACGATTCAAGGGGAGTGGGCGAAAAACGTGAAAAAACGGAATGGCATATATATCTGTTAAATGAAATATCACTGGAGCATTCGTTTATCCGAATATTAAGCGTTGAATTAAACGCACGTGGCACCTATTTCCACTGAAAAATCCCGTATTTTATGCATGTATACAATGTATATCATAAATACACGCAAATGTATTCCCTTCAAGCGTTGATATCTGGATAGTTTATATTCACATATATTAATTTCTATTATTACATTTCCTGTCATTGAATCTAACTCTGTAGAGCCCTAGGCAATTGATTTTATCAACAAGATTTATTAATAAAATTGTTGTTAACTGATTGCAATTCCAAATTGTAAAAACTAGATAAATGTATTTTCTTTGTGTAGATTTATAAATGTTCTTTTTTAATTTATACTAACGTTTTTCATGTAACAATTATTGCTCAAATACCACTCAGCAACCATTCCACGTCAATTCCACTCTGTTAACGTGATGCTTTGTGTGTAATTCAGAACGCCCGGAAGACCTGGCTTCGAGTCCTTGTCATGTCATTATTTTTCAGTATTCTATGGAGAATGTGGGAAGTGCAGCTAAAAATTGATTCCTAACTAATGTAATGGCTACTTAAAATTTTGGATTTTTTCTACGTAAATAAAATTAATGAATTTCACATTATAGTTAGCGTTGGATCAGAGAAATTCATCACGAATTCACTTCATATTAATGTAGACTCGTAAAATAATGTATTGAATATAATTGCTTTCTGTTGACTAAATTTCACCGAAGGAGGCCGTCGGTTGGTGGGGTTTTGACATGCCAAGTTAATGTGGAATAAAGACACACTTGAATGACGACTTGGACTTTTATAACTTTCCTACTCCATAACATAAATTTGGTCTCATTGTCAGTATCCGCTAGTAGTAGTCACCTTCAAGTTGAGGTAAATTAATAGTACTTGAAATATAGGAAGTCCTTCCCCATCTAAAAAATTGGATTTTTATTTCGCCATACGAACAAGTATTTCAGTCTCACCCTTCCTTACTGCCCCTTCCATTCAAAACATCGCTGCTAAGCAACCTAACTTCACGATTCAGATCCCTCCTTTTCCATTTACTGCTACCTTTTTTTCTTAATTACGAAATCCATCTGCCTTCCTTTTTACTCGCCTTGAAAATTCCTATTACTAACTGGGACTAGTCTTTGATGCAACTTACATATCGTGGATTTGTAAGAGTTATCAAACTCCTTGTCATAACACTATGCTTTGCTCAACAATTCCTCGTAATTTTCATCGATTACCTCGTTTAGGCATTTCCACTGCAGGATTCGTTGATTATATTCCTCGGAGATACCATCCCATATATCTACCCACAAGCTTATTATCTAATATGATACCCACAAAATTATTATATATTCTGTGGTAAAGGTAGAAGTATTATTTCTATTTTTCTTGAACGTTTTTAAATATAATCATTGTATGCCAAAACAGCAGCAAGTGGGGCTTTCCTTCGAAGAAAATTATTATATATATTGTGGTAAAGGTAGAAGTATTATTCCTATTTGTCTTCAAGATGGTAAGCTACCACGAAGTTGATGCCAAGCTATTGGATTCTGAATTTGTTTAACTTAATATAAAGCTAAGAAGTCGAAATAGATTTCTGAGACACAAGAATTTTTTATTACAAGTGCATGAAGAAAAAGGAATTTCGCCATAGTATCCACTAAATAAAAGTTTGTCTCGGAGAAAATAAGAAAATGGCTGTTCGGAAACATAGCGTCCTGTTTTAAACAAACTCGCAAAAGGGGAACAGAAAATGACTTTCGTTTTTCAACAGAAGAAAAGCAAAATGTGTCCATTTTCACAGAAAACGGAGAATACACATTCCCTCAACGCTAAATCTTGAGGATAAGTACCGTCCCTTCACAACCACCATCCTTTTTATGGGCCTGAAATTTTACCATCATCTAAACTGGTAAATATTTTAATATACGAAATTTTAAGATATTTTTATCTGGTTCCTACATTTACTTCAAATGAAATTTTCATTGATAGATTTATTGCTGATACGTAACGTTATGTCACAAAATATTATCAATCAAAAACTATTAATCATGCATTCATAGAATTTTCATCTGAAAATTCCGGCAAAACCTTTTAATCGGAAATAGTGTAGAAGTGTATTCGAATTTCATTCGAATGTATATATGCAAGGGGTATTTGAGGGTAATGAGAAGAGAAAGAGATCTCGTCGACGAATCCCTTTATCCATCTCAAAGCAATTTCAACGTCTAGATACTCGGACTGAATCAACCGGAAGCGATGTTTAGCCAAATCCTTATTCACCCGTAACGATCACTTCTACCATGAATTCCGCTCCATAAAGAAGCCCCTTTCGACGTCTCGTTCACAATATATAGAGTCGCAGAACGCTTTGCAGATTTCCCAGAATGCTCATGCGCGCCTTTCCCACGCACGTTTGCACTTCGCCGCAAAACCCTTAGAAAAATGAGAACGAGATTCTGTCAATACAAGGAGTGGAAAACGCGGCCTGGAAGCCGTGTGGAGGGAGGCCATTTTCATTCGGAAAGCGGCCGAGAATCTCGAATTCTCGCGGGCGCGACATCATCTATATCAGGACCTAATATAAAATCTACCATTGGGTATTCACTGTCACATACAGCCTGCTTTAGGATAAGGACAAAAGCATGCGGAACTAGGTCAGTGGGAAAATCGAGTGCTCGTCATTCTCGCGGATCCTTCCGCGGTGTTTTATTTCCCTCTCGGGGAAATCTTCTCTTTGCGGAGCCCTCCGTGTGCACCCTCATCCTCGCCTCCCTCGCTATATTGCCTCTGGGAGCGCGATCTCCCGCCGAAGAAATGCTACCGTGTCACATCCGCCGGCTGAGCAGAAATTTGGAGCGCGACCGCGAAAAAAATAAGAGGTCGGTGTTGTACCTGGAATACGTAGTAAGTACGTGAGGATTAGTGAATAAACTCGATCCTTTAGACTCTGCTTTGAAGTGGAATAAAGGATTTCTCAGCTAATTAATTGCCTCTTTCGATGGGTTCCTTGTCTTATGATATAATAAGCAGATTAATGTCACTTGGGTAATGCTATTTGAAGTTCGTGCTGAATTCACAAAGAGGACTGTATTGTCGTAGTGCAGCACTCGAATTCAGCTCTTTCTGCGTAATTCGGTGAAAATTTGCATTTTATCATAGGGGTCGAGTAAGGAATCACGTACTTGTAATCTTTTCGTGTGGACAGAGTGTAAATAAAATTCAAGCATTTGATCTATATTTTGCATTTTGAAATAACGCGAGGAAGTGCGATAGCCTCTTATTTATTTCTGGTCTTCTCTCTGCATGTAAATTCACGTACATGTTTGCAAGATTCGATGAAGATATTCTGTTGCTGGTAGAATAGATTGCGAACAGTGCTTAGTTTCGTCGTATCATTTCATCAAACAACAACTTAGTTTGTTAAACTGGTGTCTCAAATAGCCAAATTTCACCTCAACTGAAACGTTTACAGTGTATTATTCGAAAGGAATTACGAGTGTCAGGATTTTGTTTAAACTCGCAGGGATTTTTCGAAATAATGGTTGAGTATTTTAAGGAGCCCGGAGATCTTTCCACAAATAGCTGCAAAAATCCACTTCCGCACAATCTACGAGAGAGGAAGTAAAAGAATCGAGATTTCCTAAAAGTACTGCATGTAGGAGGGGTGACTTGTACTTTAGTTAGGCCACATCGGGATTAAGGTTCTAGTATATAGCTTCATGACGATAAGGGCGTGAGATTCGGGAGGTGAGAAAGCTAAGAAGTAGGGCGCTGCATTTCTTATAAGGATGTGCGATAAAACAGCGAAATATTCCAGGATGCTTCCCTTCTGAGATTGGAATTTCTACAGATGAATGCACTGATAGCTACTCAAAAGTTAAGTTAACGAGCTTAAATTTATTTATTTTATTTGCCCATACGGCGAGGTTAGACCCAATAGACCTCTCATACTCTCTAACCTCTGAGTCAGTGATATAAAAGTTATTGTAATAATAGTCAAATTACAACTAACGGCTATGGTAATTAAAACAATTCTAAAAGTCCTAATTGCAAGTCGTGCTAAACCTAAATAATACAAAAGTTTAAAAAATAAATAAAAAACACAAAATAACAGGTAATTATGGATAAAAAGATTTGGGTTGTGGGAAAAAACTCCTCGACTAAATTATGCATTATCTTCGAATATATTTGATAAATCATGATTAGGTCAGTAGCATTTTTACCGGTTAGATTAACCGAGGGTGACGAAAGAGAGAACGTATTTGAGGAATCCTTTTATCAGATGAATATTATAGTAAATAAGTAATTTTCGATAATATGTAGAGAAAACGCAGATCATAAAACGCACTCATAAATTTTAGCGTATATTACACTTGTGACCTACATCATAGATGACTTCACTAAATTGCTATCACCTAAATACGTATATGCATTAACATAAATCATCAAGAGTGCTATGCTGATAACAGATAATTAAAAATTATTTCCCTCGGCTGTAGAAACCTAAAAGTAATTGGAAAGTTCATTAAACGCGCCTCAATAGAGCCACTTTTGCATAATATTTCTTTATAATATCAGTAAAATGTGCGAAATGGAAAAATGACATTTCATACAAAGATCACTAGCTTCATCTAAAGCAACCGTTTGAAAGAAAGGGAGATATTTCACTTTTTAATCACATATCACCTTGATTTTATTTTAATAATGGTCTATAAAAGATTATTGTTGACTGTACAAAACCCAAAATTTCTCTGTAAAGTAAAAAGTTTGCGTATGTCGTCTCCATAAATGAGGTATCTTCAGAACTGTTCTACCCCGCTATTTGAAATCAAAGGCATGTATCGAAAGAGTCTGGTATTACATCCACTACTGTAATCCCAAGAAAGAATGCAGCTGAAGCTTCCTTCTACTGTAAATCTTTCCTAAAGCGGATTAAAATAGGTAAAGAGACACTCCCCCGGAGAATCCACAGCATTCTCAATTCAACGGCATTTTCTTTGGGGTAATCGATGTTCCTACTCATTTCAACCGAGTTTCCAGAGTGTAGTTTTCGAAGGAAATCTTTCCTTATAAAACGAGCTAGAGCATCCTTTCCTACTTTCCCGCCAGTTAATATTCGGAGCCTTATATCGCACTGCTGTAATGACAGTAGTTATGTAAGGGTTTAGAAAAGGGGTTTAGAGAGCAAATGAGAGTGAATTTCCTTTGGGCGGCCGCAATTTCCTCAGAGAGCGAGTAACGCAACACTGGTCACGTGGGCAGCGGCGATATGCACCACGAAGCACACTCCGCGTCTCCCTAAAGGATTCCCTTTGGAGTCGCATTCACACCTCCGCCATTGCATTCCCTCTCCATTCGACACCCTCTGACGCCTTCTCCACCGATAGACACGTAATTCTCATCTCATGTCGATCTCCCAACGGGCACCTCATCTTGTCCCCTAACTAGTTCCATTCCTGTCAACGCCTTTTCTAGTCATCCGATCTTGCTTCGAGTCCAGACGTGAATCACTATTTCTCTTCTCATTTTCCGGACTTCTTAATTTCCACAGTAGATTTTTATTGACTAGTTTCTTGAAGACCACCTGAAGATGTCAGCTCGTTGACGAATAAAAATATATATCCCAGATTACTCTCTCTCTCTCTCTCTCTCACCCCCTTTTTTTCAGAGTTACACCATTGTGTTAACACCCGACGATGGGCGAATGTGCCGATAAACCATAAGTAACGATACAATTTGTTGAATATCACCTCCACCATCATCTATCCTTATAGTGCTTTTATCACCTCTGTGTTTTCGCGGGATTTTTTTCGTCCCCTTCTTGTGTGGGTGTTTTCCCGCATCGTGGGTTTTTTTCCAAAAACCTTCAGTTGAGGAGTATTTTCCCCACAATCCAAATCTTTGTAGTTTTATNAATTCACTGAAGGGGTAAAGATGATATCTTAAGTGATATACAGAGGGAACATTTTTGTGCAAGCTCATATCTACCTCATTCTTTCGTGTAGCAGGTGTAACAGTCTCTTGAACTACAATGCAATCTCTTAAGCCACCTTATTTATTTCAGTGATTTAAATGCGTATCATTCAGCATATTTGTTTTTTGATTAATCTAATGTTATGCTTTTTTCAGAATTTCCTCCAAAATCCACGCACATTAAATCATCAGGTGTCTTCAAATGTGTAAGATAAAAGTACATAAAAGTACACCCACAGTAGTACCCTTTAAGCCGGTTTTTGGATATGTCTGGGTGTGTAAATACCAAACGTTCCAAACACCTTTGCTTGTTTTTATAGCCTATCGTTCGTGTAAAGAATGAGTTATTTACACGACTTGTCCTTAATTTAAAGTTAAATGAACCAATTAGGTGTAATTACTGAGCTACGAATGAATTAAGAGACTTTTTTTTATTACAATACGGAAGGCTTAAAGAAGGTGGGATACATGTTTTCAAAAGCACGTCAAGTTACAGAATAGAAGGAAGTAAAATAGGAAATATTTTGATGCAAATCAAGAAAAGCATTCTTCCTTCTAGTAAAACATTCGATCGGTATGTGACAGCATCCTATCAAAGAAATAAAAGGTTGCTTATATATGAAAATTTCAATATAGGATGCCTCAATCCTTCATAAGGTGAATGATTCTGAAAAATATCTACGTCTACATGCAAACTCTGCTAGCCGTAAATTAGTGTCTCTCAATGGGCGTAAACACCAAGCGATCGGCCATTTTTTTCGGCTATCGCTTATCCCTCGATGAAAAAATGTAATTTTCAAGCAAATTGCCATTGTTTCTACTCCTCTCATTTACTATTTTGTACTTAAATTGAATTATTTCTTTATTGTCTTTATAATGAATACATTCTACTCACTGTTCACCTGAAATAAAGTAAGAAATAGACGGAAATGGAATTGTGCATTTCAAGTTTTAGCATAATACATCGTACTAATATATCACTACAGAGGATTAAAAAGAATTACAAGGGGCTCCCGATAGCCAAGTGGGCAACGCGTTCGACTCCATTGAAAGCGGTCCCGGGTTCGATTCCCCGTGGGGGCCTACGTGCGAAATGACCTAAGATGTCGAAGCACTTTTAACAATACTAATACTACCAAAGAATTACAAGGTTAGAGCACACCAATACATATAAAATCTTATTTTTCCGCCAACGATACGCGAAAGTAATCGATTAGGGCTGCAGAATCATGGTGCATGCACCCCCTGCCGCACGCCGAAGGGCGGCTTGCAGGGTACTGACATGAGCACAAAGATAGACAAAATCAAGTAATTGAATAGAGGGGAGGGAAAACTAATGAGACTCGTAGATTAATATCTGAGGAATAAAAGCATGGCTCGGGTAGCATTCACTCAAATCAAGATGATCCTCCTGAAAATTGAGCAAATATAAAACCATGGCATCGAAACTTAATCCTTTCTCTACAAATAGATGAAAAAATTGAGTTTTTAGCGTATTCTAGGAAATTTAAAGATCCCGAGTCTAAAAATTTAAATATCGTTTTCTATCAGTGTAAATGCTGCTGCTGGTGTTATTTATCATTGTTTTTGGCTTTCCTTTGCTTGGAAAACTTGATGCCTTTTTCCTTGATGTCTCCTATATACTACATAAATAAATCTCGAAAAGGATAATACTTTGAAACGATTCAAGGGGAGTGGGCGAAAAACGTGAAAAAACGGAATGGCATATATATCTGTTAAATGAAATATCACTGGAGCATTCGTTTATCCGAATATTAAGCGTTGAATTAAACGCACGTGGCACCTATTTCCACTGAAAAATCCCGTATTTTATGCATGTATACAATGTATATCATAAATACACGCAAATGTATTCCCTTCAAGCGTTGATATCTGGATAGTTTATATTCACATATATTAATTTCTATTATTACATTTCCTGTCATTGAATCTAACTCTGTAGAGCCCTAGGCAATTGATTTTATCAACAAGATTTATTAATAAAATTGTTGTTAACTGATTGCAATTCCAAATTGTAAAAACTAGATAAATGTATTTTCTTTGTGTAGATTTATAAATGTTCTTTTTTAATTTATACTAACGTTTTTCATGTAACAATTATTGCTCAAATACCACTCAGCAACCATTCCACGTCAATTCCACTCTGTTAACGTGATGCTTTGTGTGTAATTCAGAACGCCCGGAAGACCTGGCTTCGAGTCCTTGTCATGTCATTATTTTTCAGTATTCTATGGAGAATGTGGGAAGTGCAGCTAAAAATTGATTCCTAACTAATGTAATGGCTACTTAAAATTTTGGATTTTTTCTACGTAAATAAAATTAATGAATTTCACATTATAGTTAGCGTTGGATCAGAGAAATTCATCACGAATTCACTTCATATTAATGTAGACTCGTAAAATAATGTATTGAATATAATTGCTTTCTGTTGACTAAATTTCACCGAAGGAGGCCGTCGGTTGGTGGGGTTTTGACATGCCAAGTTAATGTGGAATAAAGACACACTTGAATGACGACTTGGACTTTTATAACTTTCCTACTCCATAACATAAATTTGGTCTCATTGTCAGTATCCGCTAGTAGTAGTCACCTTCAAGTTGAGGTAAATTAATAGTACTTGAAATATAGGAAGTCCTTCCCCATCTAAAAAATTGGATTTTTATTTCGCCATACGAACAAGTATTTCAGTCTCACCCTTCCTTACTGCCCCTTCCATTCAAAACATCGCTGCTAAGCAACCTAACTTCACGATTCAGATCCCTCCTTTTCCATTTACTGCTACCTTTTTTTCTTAATTACGAAATCCATCTGCCTTCCTTTTTACTCGCCTTGAAAATTCCTATTACTAACTGGGACTAGTCTTTGATGCAACTTACATATCGTGGATTTGTAAGAGTTATCAAACTCCTTGTCATAACACTATGCTTTGCTCAACAATTCCTCGTAATTTTCATCGATTACCTCGTTTAGGCATTTCCACTGCAGGATTCGTTGATTATATTCCTCGGAGATACCATCCCATATATCTACCCACAAGCTTATTATCTAATATGATACCCACAAAATTATTATATATTCTGTGGTAAAGGTAGAAGTATTATTTCTATTTTTCTTGAACGTTTTTAAATATAATCATTGTATGCCAAAACAGCAGCAAGTGGGGCTTTCCTTCGAAGAAAATTATTATATATATTGTGGTAAAGGTAGAAGTATTATTCCTATTTGTCTTCAAGATGGTAAGCTACCACGAAGTTGATGCCAAGCTATTGGATTCTGAATTTGTTTAACTTAATATAAAGCTAAGAAGTCGAAATAGATTTCTGAGACACAAGAATTTTTTATTACAAGTGCATGAAGAAAAAGGAATTTCGCCATAGTATCCACTAAATAAAAGTTTGTCTCGGAGAAAATAAGAAAATGGCTGTTCGGAAACATAGCGTCCTGTTTTAAACAAACTCGCAAAAGGGGAACAGAAAATGACTTTCGTTTTTCAACAGAAGAAAAGCAAAATGTGTCCATTTTCACAGAAAACGGAGAATACACATTCCCTCAACGCTAAATCTTGAGGATAAGTACCGTCCCTTCACAACCACCATCCTTTTTATGGGCCTGAAATTTTACCATCATCTAAACTGGTAAATATTTTAATATACGAAATTTTAAGATATTTTTATCTGGTTCCTACATTTACTTCAAATGAAATTTTCATTGATAGATTTATTGCTGATACGTAACGTTATGTCACAAAATATTATCAATCAAAAACTATTAATCATGCATTCATAGAATTTTCATCTGAAAATTCCGGCAAAACCTTTTAATCGGAAATAGTGTAGAAGTGTATTCGAATTTCATTCGAATGTATATATGCAAGGGGTATTTGAGGGTAATGAGAAGAGAAAGAGATCTCGTCGACGAATCCCTTTATCCATCTCAAAGCAATTTCAACGTCTAGATACTCGGACTGAATCAACCGGAAGCGATGTTTAGCCAAATCCTTATTCACCCGTAACGATCACTTCTACCATGAATTCCGCTCCATAAAGAAGCCCCTTTCGACGTCTCGTTCACAATATATAGAGTCGCAGAACGCTTTGCAGATTTCCCAGAATGCTCATGCGCGCCTTTCCCACGCACGTTTGCACTTCGCCGCAAAACCCTTAGAAAAATGAGAACGAGATTCTGTCAATACAAGGAGTGGAAAACGCGGCCTGGAAGCCGTGTGGAGGGAGGCCATTTTCATTCGGAAAGCGGCCGAGAATCTCGAATTCTCGCGGGCGCGACATCATCTATATCAGGACCTAATATAAAATCTACCATTGGGTATTCACTGTCACATACAGCCTGCTTTAGGATAAGGACAAAAGCATGCGGAACTAGGTCAGTGGGAAAATCGAGTGCTCGTCATTCTCGCGGATCCTTCCGCGGTGTTTTATTTCCCTCTCGGGGAAATCTTCTCTTTGCGGAGCCCTCCGTGTGCACCCTCATCCTCGCCTCCCTCGCTATATTGCCTCTGGGAGCGCGATCTCCCGCCGAAGAAATGCTACCGTGTCACATCCGCCGGCTGAGCAGAAATTTGGAGCGCGACCGCGAAAAAAATAAGAGGTCGGTGTTGTACCTGGAATACGTAGTAAGTACGTGAGGATTAGTGAATAAACTCGATCCTTTAGACTCTGCTTTGAAGTGGAATAAAGGATTTCTCAGCTAATTAATTGCCTCTTTCGATGGGTTCCTTGTCTTATGATATAATAAGCAGATTAATGTCACTTGGGTAATGCTATTTGAAGTTCGTGCTGAATTCACAAAGAGGACTGTATTGTCGTAGTGCAGCACTCGAATTCAGCTCTTTCTGCGTAATTCGGTGAAAATTTGCATTTTATCATAGGGGTCGAGTAAGGAATCACGTACTTGTAATCTTTTCGTGTGGACAGAGTGTAAATAAAATTCAAGCATTTGATCTATATTTTGCATTTTGAAATAACGCGAGGAAGTGCGATAGCCTCTTATTTATTTCTGGTCTTCTCTCTGCATGTAAATTCACGTACATGTTTGCAAGATTCGATGAAGATATTCTGTTGCTGGTAGAATAGATTGCGAACAGTGCTTAGTTTCGTCGTATCATTTCATCAAACAACAACTTAGTTTGTTAAACTGGTGTCTCAAATAGCCAAATTTCACCTCAACTGAAACGTTTACAGTGTATTATTCGAAAGGAATTACGAGTGTCAGGATTTTGTTTAAACTCGCAGGGATTTTTCGAAATAATGGTTGAGTATTTTAAGGAGCCCGGAGATCTTTCCACAAATAGCTGCAAAAATCCACTTCCGCACAATCTACGAGAGAGGAAGTAAAAGAATCGAGATTTCCTAAAAGTACTGCATGTAGGAGGGGTGACTTGTACTTTAGTTAGGCCACATCGGGATTAAGGTTCTAGTATATAGCTTCATGACGATAAGGGCGTGAGATTCGGGAGGTGAGAAAGCTAAGAAGTAGGGCGCTGCATTTCTTATAAGGATGTGCGATAAAACAGCGAAATATTCCAGGATGCTTCCCTTCTGAGATTGGAATTTCTACAGATGAATGCACTGATAGCTACTCAAAAGTTAAGTTAACGAGCTTAAATTTATTTATTTTATTTGCCCATACGGCGAGGTTAGACCCAATAGACCTCTCATACTCTCTAACCTCTGAGTCAGTGATATAAAAGTTATTGTAATAATAGTCAAATTACAACTAACGGCTATGGTAATTAAAACAATTCTAAAAGTCCTAATTGCAAGTCGTGCTAAACCTAAATAATACAAAAGTTTAAAAAATAAATAAAAAACACAAAATAACAGGTAATTATGGATAAAAAGATTTGGGTTGTGGGAAAAAACTCCTCGACTAAATTATGCATTATCTTCGAATATATTTGATAAATCATGATTAGGTCAGTAGCATTTTTACCGGTTAGATTAACCGAGGGTGACGAAAGAGAGAACGTATTTGAGGAATCCTTTTATCAGATGAATATTATAGTAAATAAGTAATTTTCGATAATATGTAGAGAAAACGCAGATCATAAAACGCACTCATAAATTTTAGCGTATATTACACTTGTGACCTACATCATAGATGACTTCACTAAATTGCTATCACCTAAATACGTATATGCATTAACATAAATCATCAAGAGTGCTATGCTGATAACAGATAATTAAAAATTATTTCCCTCGGCTGTAGAAACCTAAAAGTAATTGGAAAGTTCATTAAACGCGCCTCAATAGAGCCACTTTTGCATAATATTTCTTTATAATATCAGTAAAATGTGCGAAATGGAAAAATGACATTTCATACAAAGATCACTAGCTTCATCTAAAGCAACCGTTTGAAAGAAAGGGAGATATTTCACTTTTTAATCACATATCACCTTGATTTTATTTTAATAATGGTCTATAAAAGATTATTGTTGACTGTACAAAACCCAAAATTTCTCTGTAAAGTAAAAAGTTTGCGTATGTCGTCTCCCTACGAATATTAAGAACGTAACAAAATATTCTCGCATATTTCTTATTCTGTTGAATAAATAGGATATTCATCCTCTTTCCGGTAGCTTACTGTAAAAGGAAGAATTGAGGAGTTTCGGATTCCTTAGTTAGAGTTAAACTATGAAATTAAATGATTTTTACAGGCCAAAATTCAGCTTCAGCTTTTTGCAAATATTTCACCAAACATATTTTCGAGAACATTCCAGACACCTATACCAGAGTTAGAGGATTCTTCCGCGAATTTGCAATTTCGAAACAGGGAACGCAGTACTTCTAGAAGCACCCAAATACAAAAATGTTTCGACGTATTCGCTGAAAATTGTCAAATACCATTCAGATCGACTGTCTGTGCTACCTTCGCATTCCATCTGGAACGACTGCTAAAAAAACAAAAGGATTAACACAGAAAACGAAAAAAAAAAAACATTCCGCTACTAGCGATTGCGCCATTTGACCGAAACGGCAGGATATAGACGCAATTTGAGCGAAGAGGCGTATAATATTTAAAAATCAGACGGAGCGAAGAGATGAAAATTCGCGGTGGAATAAGGGCGGAGAATTCGCAGAAAGAAAGATTCGAAATTTGAACGAAGAGACGCTTCCCCTACACCTCCTCCGATAGGGGAGTACGGGAGGTCTGAATGTCCCGGAATACAACCGCAATAACCCCCACGTTGGCGACGCCTATGACACGTTTCTTTCCGTCTGGCGGAGGAAAAAGAAAAGGAGCGCGCTTCGATATGAAGGAACCAAGCCTTTGGGGAAACGAAAAGTATAAAAAAAAGACGATGGGGAAACGTAAAGGATAAAACAAATGAAGGATGAAAAGGTGGGAGATAAACAGCGGCTATCGCGGACGAAGGGATCCCTCAACGGATCTTTAATTAATAAAAAATGAAAACTTCCGATCCTTCGGCTTCCTGATTAAACGATCAATTTATAGGGGAGATCCGTTCCCCGACGCCTGTCTTCTCTCGTTCCCGAAGCTGCCTCTGTTATTTCCCCAAATTCCTCGCAAATTCCCTTTCGTTCCTCTCCCTATCGTGACCTATCTCTCCTCTCCTAAGCACGCCGTATCACCCGCATTAATTCCCTTCCTTCACTCACCCTATCGCTCTCTTTTACCTTGCTACGTACGTCCGATATTCGGGTCATCCACCTTCCCTCGTCCTCGACCTCCTCCTCTCGTCAAACGACCCATTTCGTCACCGCTGTCCCTACGTCATTCACTCTCCTGACCTCCGATGTATGCACAGCCACGCCCTCTTCATTTCCATGATCCCTTTCCCTCCATGGAGCCTCCGAATTCCAACTTCACACACAAATTCTCCACAATATCGGTTTGGCATGGTCCAAAATAACAGCCGTCGAAAAAAAGGGAAGGAAGGAGAAGAGGGAGAGGCTTTGGATGAAAATTCAACGCAGTCCCTGTTATTTTCCTGGAATTCTCTCCCTCCCCGCGATCGAAAGGGTGGCGAATTGAAGAGAATGAGTTTCGTTTTGGGGCACAGCGCCGATTCGGAGGGAAAAATATCGATGGCGAATCATGCGGGCAAGAGATAAAGATGGGTGGGAGAGATGGGGAGGATTTAAGAGGAAAGGAGTTTAAGAGCTGCAGGGCGCAATTTTAGCCAAGGACTGATAAAAAGGGCTGAAGTGAAAAAGTTTACGGGATGAGGGGTGAAATAAAAAATGAATGTTTAGCCACTTATTACCAGCATATATCGCCCTCCCGTTTTTTATAAACCCTTAAAACTTGCCGATACATACCATCTTGTAAATACCTGCTTTCTGGTTGATATGCCCTACGTAATTTATAGTGCACCACCAATATAGTAACTTCAATTCACTGAAGGGGTAAAGATGATATCTTAAGTGATATACAGAGGGAACATTTTTGTGCAAGCTCATATCTACCTCATTCTTTCGTGTAGCAGGTGTAACAGTCTCTTGAACTACAATGCAATCTCTTAAGCCACCTTATTTATTTCAGTGATTTAAATGCGTATCATTCAGCATATTTGTTTTTTGATTAATCTAATGTTATGCTTTTTTCAGAATTTCCTCCAAAATCCACGCACATTAAATCATCAGGTGTCTTCAAATGTGTAAGATAAAAGTACATAAAAGTACACCCACAGTAGTACCCTTTAAGCCGGTTTTTGGATATGTCTGGGTGTGTAAATACCAAACGTTCCAAACACCTTTGCTTGTTTTTATAGCCTATCGTTCGTGTAAAGAATGAGTTATTTACACGACTTGTCCTTAATTTAAAGTTAAATGAACCAATTAGGTGTAATTACTGAGCTACGAATGAATTAAGAGACTTTTTTTTATTACAATACGGAAGGCTTAAAGAAGGTGGGATACATGTTTTCAAAAGCACGTCAAGTTACAGAATAGAAGGAAGTAAAATAGGAAATATTTTGATGCAAATCAAGAAAAGCATTCTTCCTTCTAGTAAAACATTCGATCGGTATGTGACAGCATCCTATCAAAGAAATAAAAGGTTGCTTATATATGAAAATTTCAATATAGGATGCCTCAATCCTTCATAAGGTGAATGATTCTGAAAAATATCTACGTCTACATGCAAACTCTGCTAGCCGTAAATTAGTGTCTCTCAATGGGCGTAAACACCAAGCGATCGGCCATTTTTTTCGGCTATCGCTTATCCCTCGATGAAAAAATGTAATTTTCAAGCAAATTGCCATTGTTTCTACTCCTCTCATTTACTATTTTGTACTTAAATTGAATTATTTCTTTATTGTCTTTATAATGAATACATTCTACTCACTGTTCACCTGAAATAAAGTAAGAAATAGACGGAAATGGAATTGTGCATTTCAAGTTTTAGCATAATACATCGTACTAATATATCACTACAGAGGATTAAAAAGAATTACAAGGGGCTCCCGATAGCCAAGTGGGCAACGCGTTCGACTCCATTGAAAGCGGTCCCGGGTTCGATTCCCCGTGGGGGCCTACGTGCGAAATGACCTAAGATGTCGAAGCACTTTTAACAATACTAATACTACCAAAGAATTACAAGGTTAGAGCACACCAATACATATAAAATCTTATTTTTCCGCCAACGATACGCGAAAGTAATCGATTAGGGCTGCAGAATCATGGTGCATGCACCCCCTGCCGCACGCCGAAGGGCGGCTTGCAGGGTACTGACATGAGCACAAAGATAGACAAAATCAAGTAATTGAATAGAGGGGAGGGAAAACTAATGAGACTCGTAGATTAATATCTGAGGAATAAAAGCATGGCTCGGGTAGCATTCACTCAAATCAAGATGATCCTCCTGAAAATTGAGCAAATATAAAACCATGGCATCGAAACTTAATCCTTTCTCTACAAATAGATGAAAAAATTGAGTTTTTAGCGTATTCTAGGAAATTTAAAGATCCCGAGTCTAAAAATTTAAATATCGTTTTCTATCAGTGTAAATGCTGCTGCTGGTGTTATTTATCATTGTTTTTGGCTTTCCTTTGCTTGGAAAACTTGATGCCTTTTTCCTTGATGTCTCCTATATACTACATAAATAAATCTCGAAAAGGATAATACTTTGAAACGATTCAAGGGGAGTGGGCGAAAAACGTGAAAAAACGGAATGGCATATATATCTGTTAAATGAAATATCACTGGAGCATTCGTTTATCCGAATATTAAGCGTTGAATTAAACGCACGTGGCACCTATTTCCACTGAAAAATCCCGTATTTTATGCATGTATACAATGTATATCATAAATACACGCAAATGTATTCCCTTCAAGCGTTGATATCTGGATAGTTTATATTCACATATATTAATTTCTATTATTACATTTCCTGTCATTGAATCTAACTCTGTAGAGCCCTAGGCAATTGATTTTATCAACAAGATTTATTAATAAAATTGTTGTTAACTGATTGCAATTCCAAATTGTAAAAACTAGATAAATGTATTTTCTTTGTGTAGATTTATAAATGTTCTTTTTTAATTTATACTAACGTTTTTCATGTAACAATTATTGCTCAAATACCACTCAGCAACCATTCCACGTCAATTCCACTCTGTTAACGTGATGCTTTGTGTGTAATTCAGAACGCCCGGAAGACCTGGCTTCGAGTCCTTGTCATGTCATTATTTTTCAGTATTCTATGGAGAATGTGGGAAGTGCAGCTAAAAATTGATTCCTAACTAATGTAATGGCTACTTAAAATTTTGGATTTTTTCTACGTAAATAAAATTAATGAATTTCACATTATAGTTAGCGTTGGATCAGAGAAATTCATCACGAATTCACTTCATATTAATGTAGACTCGTAAAATAATGTATTGAATATAATTGCTTTCTGTTGACTAAATTTCACCGAAGGAGGCCGTCGGTTGGTGGGGTTTTGACATGCCAAGTTAATGTGGAATAAAGACACACTTGAATGACGACTTGGACTTTTATAACTTTCCTACTCCATAACATAAATTTGGTCTCATTGTCAGTATCCGCTAGTAGTAGTCACCTTCAAGTTGAGGTAAATTAATAGTACTTGAAATATAGGAAGTCCTTCCCCATCTAAAAAATTGGATTTTTATTTCGCCATACGAACAAGTATTTCAGTCTCACCCTTCCTTACTGCCCCTTCCATTCAAAACATCGCTGCTAAGCAACCTAACTTCACGATTCAGATCCCTCCTTTTCCATTTACTGCTACCTTTTTTTCTTAATTACGAAATCCATCTGCCTTCCTTTTTACTCGCCTTGAAAATTCCTATTACTAACTGGGACTAGTCTTTGATGCAACTTACATATCGTGGATTTGTAAGAGTTATCAAACTCCTTGTCATAACACTATGCTTTGCTCAACAATTCCTCGTAATTTTCATCGATTACCTCGTTTAGGCATTTCCACTGCAGGATTCGTTGATTATATTCCTCGGAGATACCATCCCATATATCTACCCACAAGCTTATTATCTAATATGATACCCACAAAATTATTATATATTCTGTGGTAAAGGTAGAAGTATTATTTCTATTTTTCTTGAACGTTTTTAAATATAATCATTGTATGCCAAAACAGCAGCAAGTGGGGCTTTCCTTCGAAGAAAATTATTATATATATTGTGGTAAAGGTAGAAGTATTATTCCTATTTGTCTTCAAGATGGTAAGCTACCACGAAGTTGATGCCAAGCTATTGGATTCTGAATTTGTTTAACTTAATATAAAGCTAAGAAGTCGAAATAGATTTCTGAGACACAAGAATTTTTTATTACAAGTGCATGAAGAAAAAGGAATTTCGCCATAGTATCCACTAAATAAAAGTTTGTCTCGGAGAAAATAAGAAAATGGCTGTTCGGAAACATAGCGTCCTGTTTTAAACAAACTCGCAAAAGGGGAACAGAAAATGACTTTCGTTTTTCAACAGAAGAAAAGCAAAATGTGTCCATTTTCACAGAAAACGGAGAATACACATTCCCTCAACGCTAAATCTTGAGGATAAGTACCGTCCCTTCACAACCACCATCCTTTTTATGGGCCTGAAATTTTACCATCATCTAAACTGGTAAATATTTTAATATACGAAATTTTAAGATATTTTTATCTGGTTCCTACATTTACTTCAAATGAAATTTTCATTGATAGATTTATTGCTGATACGTAACGTTATGTCACAAAATATTATCAATCAAAAACTATTAATCATGCATTCATAGAATTTTCATCTGAAAATTCCGGCAAAACCTTTTAATCGGAAATAGTGTAGAAGTGTATTCGAATTTCATTCGAATGTATATATGCAAGGGGTATTTGAGGGTAATGAGAAGAGAAAGAGATCTCGTCGACGAATCCCTTTATCCATCTCAAAGCAATTTCAACGTCTAGATACTCGGACTGAATCAACCGGAAGCGATGTTTAGCCAAATCCTTATTCACCCGTAACGATCACTTCTACCATGAATTCCGCTCCATAAAGAAGCCCCTTTCGACGTCTCGTTCACAATATATAGAGTCGCAGAACGCTTTGCAGATTTCCCAGAATGCTCATGCGCGCCTTTCCCACGCACGTTTGCACTTCGCCGCAAAACCCTTAGAAAAATGAGAACGAGATTCTGTCAATACAAGGAGTGGAAAACGCGGCCTGGAAGCCGTGTGGAGGGAGGCCATTTTCATTCGGAAAGCGGCCGAGAATCTCGAATTCTCGCGGGCGCGACATCATCTATATCAGGACCTAATATAAAATCTACCATTGGGTATTCACTGTCACATACAGCCTGCTTTAGGATAAGGACAAAAGCATGCGGAACTAGGTCAGTGGGAAAATCGAGTGCTCGTCATTCTCGCGGATCCTTCCGCGGTGTTTTATTTCCCTCTCGGGGAAATCTTCTCTTTGCGGAGCCCTCCGTGTGCACCCTCATCCTCGCCTCCCTCGCTATATTGCCTCTGGGAGCGCGATCTCCCGCCGAAGAAATGCTACCGTGTCACATCCGCCGGCTGAGCAGAAATTTGGAGCGCGACCGCGAAAAAAATAAGAGGTCGGTGTTGTACCTGGAATACGTAGTAAGTACGTGAGGATTAGTGAATAAACTCGATCCTTTAGACTCTGCTTTGAAGTGGAATAAAGGATTTCTCAGCTAATTAATTGCCTCTTTCGATGGGTTCCTTGTCTTATGATATAATAAGCAGATTAATGTCACTTGGGTAATGCTATTTGAAGTTCGTGCTGAATTCACAAAGAGGACTGTATTGTCGTAGTGCAGCACTCGAATTCAGCTCTTTCTGCGTAATTCGGTGAAAATTTGCATTTTATCATAGGGGTCGAGTAAGGAATCACGTACTTGTAATCTTTTCGTGTGGACAGAGTGTAAATAAAATTCAAGCATTTGATCTATATTTTGCATTTTGAAATAACGCGAGGAAGTGCGATAGCCTCTTATTTATTTCTGGTCTTCTCTCTGCATGTAAATTCACGTACATGTTTGCAAGATTCGATGAAGATATTCTGTTGCTGGTAGAATAGATTGCGAACAGTGCTTAGTTTCGTCGTATCATTTCATCAAACAACAACTTAGTTTGTTAAACTGGTGTCTCAAATAGCCAAATTTCACCTCAACTGAAACGTTTACAGTGTATTATTCGAAAGGAATTACGAGTGTCAGGATTTTGTTTAAACTCGCAGGGATTTTTCGAAATAATGGTTGAGTATTTTAAGGAGCCCGGAGATCTTTCCACAAATAGCTGCAAAAATCCACTTCCGCACAATCTACGAGAGAGGAAGTAAAAGAATCGAGATTTCCTAAAAGTACTGCATGTAGGAGGGGTGACTTGTACTTTAGTTAGGCCACATCGGGATTAAGGTTCTAGTATATAGCTTCATGACGATAAGGGCGTGAGATTCGGGAGGTGAGAAAGCTAAGAAGTAGGGCGCTGCATTTCTTATAAGGATGTGCGATAAAACAGCGAAATATTCCAGGATGCTTCCCTTCTGAGATTGGAATTTCTACAGATGAATGCACTGATAGCTACTCAAAAGTTAAGTTAACGAGCTTAAATTTATTTATTTTATTTGCCCATACGGCGAGGTTAGACCCAATAGACCTCTCATACTCTCTAACCTCTGAGTCAGTGATATAAAAGTTATTGTAATAATAGTCAAATTACAACTAACGGCTATGGTAATTAAAACAATTCTAAAAGTCCTAATTGCAAGTCGTGCTAAACCTAAATAATACAAAAGTTTAAAAAATAAATAAAAAACACNCCAAATCTTTGTAGTTTTATAAGTATCTATATTAAGTTTTATGTATTAGTTTACTTTATCAATATTTTGTATAGGTACTGTAATTAGAATATTTCTTTTACCCTTATGTTTGAATTTTATCTTTATGCTTGAATAATTGTTGAGATTTCTTTTTCTTGACATAGATTTAAGTTAATTTTTAGTTAATTATTTTATCAACACTAAGGAAATACAAAGTTGTGGAACATACAAAGTTTTTCTTTTCCTTAGTGTTATCATGGCGTTCCACCAAATACAGCCTCTACATATTGAAATTATTTTAGTTATTAATGTAATATCAGTAGTTATATATTGTAATATCCCCAGAGGTTAGGTGGAAGAGAGGCCATTTTGGCCTAACCTCGCCGTAAGAATAAATAAATAACCAATAAAAATCTTCTGTGGAACTTACGACGCGTTCTATCTTTTAAGATGTGTTTTGAGTTCCACGACGTATTAATTTTATTCTAAACAACAGATTTAGATGTAATTCCTGTCAAGTACAGGTAGCCAGAATTTGTTTTTGGTGGTGGGAGGAGGGTTCTGAACCATGAATTAAACGCAATATTACCTACAATACCGATGTAGAAAAACGTCTCCCCTAACTTTAATAAATATGGAATCAGATTTACATATACATCCCTACGAGTCACCAGTGGCCTGTGTAATAATATAAACCATAACATCCACCTCGATTTTTATGAACCCCTTTTTGCTCTTGGGGGTTTAAAAACCATGCGCCACTTCTAGTAGAACTTACACCAAACTGAAAAAACTGCAACAAAATAGAAATATAGTGATTTTATACTGTTTAACAATACAGATCCATCAGCATTGATTTGATATATATAGGATAATACTACGCAAACCCAAATTTAATTCGATCAATTTTGCTCTGAAAGTTAAACTATGTATATTTATTTGTGTAAATGTTAAACATTGCTCGCCTTTTCGAATCGAACCAATTCCTTCACATCTTATCTTTACTTAATAAGCACAGTTCCAACGGACCGCATTACCATTTGGAAAGATTTAGGCGCCACAGATCGCCTATTTGTTTTACTTTCTAAAATTTAATCGTGTTTTTCTAATAATTTTACGGTATTTCTTCATTATTAATCATTTGTTGCTTGACTTGCATTTGTATACTCAATTCCCATGTAAATCAAGATTCCAGTCAGGTACCAGCTGTTAATCACTAATGGAAAACATGTACGAAAGGCCAGCGAACGATTTGATTTCTCGGAGGCAAAAGGCACACCGAATTGATGGAAATGCTGCGGGTTGGGGACCCATGGTCTTATCCATAAATCAACACTAAGCTATTTTGTTAGATAACAGCTGAAGAGAACTTTTCTGTAAACAATACACTTTCGAACCCTAAAATAAATATTTTTAATATGGAAATGGGATAAAAATGCTATTTATGTAAGGATGTAAAAGCTAACACTCCAAATATTACCAAGAACTAAACAGTCAAACTGAAGGTTTTATGACTGAGAATTTGATAATACATAAATGAGAGAGTAGAAAGAATAATCTTTTATTATCAACTAGTAAACGCAAAGCATGAACGGAATTAATTTAGTTTAAAAATATATCCATTATCGTATACATCTGGTCCTCCGAAGCCAGAAACATTCCTTTGTAGGATCATAATACATCAATTTTTTTAACCAATGTTTATAATATTTTATCAACTGTTTTCTGTCTTCATGAAAGATTAATTTACGTACTTTTCTTATTGAAAAATATAAAAACTAGTTATTCCCGTGTACTTCTGTGGGATAATTCATGAAATCAACATTCAACCATGGCCTTGGTCGTCAAAGAGATGGGTTGTTTATTCCGAAATAAATTTTGAACTTTCCGTGTATTTTATCAAAATTCTCGAAATTTCGGATTTATATAAATATTTCACGACTAGAATAAGACTGTATGATCATTTTCACTTCTTCTGACACTTTTCTCAATTGCGTAGGATCATTGTTTCCAATTTAATTTTGTAAAAGAAACGACCTCTGCAATTCGTGAAAACGTGAAACGTATTATAGCCTCCTGTGTTCGAACCCGGGCCTTTGCAGAGATGAGAATAGTTTTCCTGGGGTTTTCAGCTTCGTAGAAACACCATGCAGTTTGTTTTAGATCCCTAGGTCAAGCCGTTTCTGAGATAAATAGGGGGACGGACAGACATTTGCTTTTTATTTATATAAGATATGATATAATTCTATCTATGATCCTCCTATTACACATTAGTTGACACGATCCAGTATCCATTGAATAGCATGCAGGAAATCCTGTGATTGAAGTTCTCATAGTTTCCTCGAAATGCACGACATGAAGCCGGAAACAAAACGTGATCCACCAGTGCAAAGTGTCCACCGGCGAATTCGGAGAGTGTTACAGCACAGTTAATATTTTGTTCCGTAAAGTGACGAATAATAGAAGCAATATAGAGAACGGCGCGTTTCCGCATGGTGGTAACTAGTATACGTGGCAATGTCCGGACACACTCACGAGAATTTCAAAAGGCAATCCATTAGAGACACGTGCAGGCCTACATCAAATGTCTTTCCTTCCGGAATTAAAAATTCATAGCGAAGCATTCCCTTGTAACCAGAAGAGCTACATGTTATGGGGAAGCAAAGTGGTATTCCAGTTGAGGTTTTCCAGCTCGTTTTATGCTCTCAGATTGCACCAAAAGATACGTAAATTCGCAAATGTCAAATGCAGAATGTCTGGCAACAAAAATTATATACTGTAGTGTCTGCTTTTTATTAACTTAGTTCAAAAACGTTTTGCTGAAATGAATCAGCAGCGTCGGTGACAGAGGACCCACAGAACGGCATCTCTTGGTAGGAACTCGACAGTTATAAACGAAAGACGACGACTATCGGAAATCGGAAAGCTATTGGCAAACTCGTAGAAGAATATGAGCTAAATAAACATTTTTGAATTTTACATTAAACAAGTCTGTTGAGATATGGAAAATGTTTATGACTAAGGTGTATGTTTTTCATGTTGTTTCTTTAGAAGAAACATTTCACCTCCAACTTAAATGAATAGCTTATCTCCTTTCGTTTCTTGCTGTCGTTGTGATTAAGTGCATGCAAGTTACACGGTGGTCATTAAAATAGCAATTGGCGAGTTCCTTGTGCTTATGCAGCTTGCATGACAGCAATGCGTTTTGGTTGCCTAAGATCCAGGGGAAAACTGCTGTCCCTAAGCTTGGGGTTACTGGAATAATTGTAACAGTAACAGCTTAGTTGAAAGTTTTCAAAGATATATAACATTGATGCTACTTGCCAGATGTACCCTAAAAGCCCTAGCTGAGGTACTTATTCCTCGGTTTGAGCATATTTTTGGGTGTACATTCAATAATCCGGATTCTTATCAACACGGGCATAAACTAGGAATTGTATGGTTTTGTGGAGCTCAACTGCGACTCAAAGGAACAAACTGCAACTTTTTAAAACTGCCTCTCTTTCCTAGTTGTTCACCTTGTTTCTTACGAAAATTATTTTTCGATGAACGCGAAGAGTTGTGCACAACATCATGAGCTAGGTCAAGGGCGAATCCGCTTGCAATGGGGCCGTTAAAATTCACTCATTGTCCCATTCCATGCTCAAATGAACATCAAAAACATGTATCTCCTGAGTTCATAATTTTACCCGTTTCATTTCATTTTTTTAAATAATCTGGGAGCAGTTTAAGTTGACGACGAAGTAATTATAGTTGAATAAATAATGACCGAGTTACGATGCATCCGGTGCGAAGTTAGCGTATAGAAACTGGATTTCTGCACATTTCATTTGTATGCACGCAAGTTATGGCGGAATATGGAAGTTAATCACGAAGGCAGGCGGCTGGAAACGTGAAACGGAGAATTAGTTCCGCGTGTTGTCACATGGAATTTGAGCGTGTGCCCATAAAAGTGTGGTCGCATGCTCTATCTGCTTCCCTTTTACTTCCCAATGCTTTATTTATCCTTTATCTATAGTATCACTGCTTCATTCCTTCGTCCATATAGATTTAGCCTATTTTATTCCTATTAATATTCCAATGCACAAGGAAAACGCGTTCGCTGGTTAGAAACAAAAGATTCTTCTTCAGACAATGACACAGTTTTTTTAATAAGAATTATCTTCCATGATTAAAGGCATCCCTAATCATTGAAAGGTAATATTTACTCTAAAAGTTAGTACTTACATTTTAAATGACAATACTTCCCACTAATTCACCGTAAAATAGAATTTTACTGTAATACTATCCCTAGGGAAAAACATACGTTCATGGTCAAATGAAATCAATAAAATGCAGGTAATTACAGCCAAAGTATCTTAAATAGTAAGCCATACATATGTGCAGTAAATCTATAAGTTATATTTCTGTTAATACTCCAAAATATGCCCGTATAGAGTATCCAAATTCTTCCTCAGCATGTTTCTTTGGTTGCCTCGGAAACGCATCATGAGCGTTCTTATTAGTAGAGCTTCTTGAAATAATTCTTAATAAAGCGAAAATATAATTTGCTCGTAAAACTATCCAACGAATATTTCTAAGGAAGCTTGATAAAGGGACATTTCCTCGTAAAGGTGATACGCGAAAGAACAAATGAGTCTAAAAATGTCAACTCAGAGATGAAATCATTTTTCTCAGATGATCAAAGGAAATCTATTTCGTCGAGACAGAAGAGCTTCTCTCATCGAGGTCCCATTGACTCTCTTTTCGGCTCCTCTTACCATTTCCTCCTCAAAAGCTAACCCTTCACTTTCTTCCTTTCTCCGAGAAAACTCCCCCTATTGAGCCAATCACGGAAACGGATCATTGATTCGTAATGGACCCTTTTTCGGATACCGTGCGGTTTTCGGAGGACCGCTGTGTTGGGTGGAGATCTTAGATAGAGAGAAAAAGCAAAAGATGAGACAAGTGGCGAAGGAAGATCTTAGGGGGGGAGTGTTGCACGCATGGCATCCGTGCCGAAAGTGGAAACTTGAAAAAATTCTCTTGGAGCCCTGACGGCACTATCCAAGATATATATATTCTTCACTGAATACACTTAAACTTTACACAATCTAAATAAAAATTCCGTCAATCAATAATACTGATTTATTTCGCCGATGTCGACATTTAAAGGCAATCATCGACCTAATAATGAGGATAATTTAGAAATTTCTTGGTACGGTTTGGCACCAAATCAGAACGCAGTTCATTCAAGAAACACTAAATTCTACTGAAAAAAGGTTCGGCATCCCTGTACTGTACTTTAGAATACTGTGCGTTAATACCCCTTATTGAAAGATTCCGAGAGAAACTTAGTATATGAGTTATCTACTTTTTAACCAGATAGAGATATGTCAAAGAAAAAACGTACATGAAAAAGTTTGACAAGACAGGGACTCGAACCTGGACCTTCCGCTTATCAGGCGGCTGCTATAACCAATTTATCTATCTTAGAGGAATATCAAGAGATGCCGATTCGAGAGACTGATTACAGTAGCCACCTGTCAAGTGGAAGATCCTCAACACATAGTCTTCTTGTAGCTCAATACATTTTTCCCAGCTGTTCAATAGTTTCCATACCCTGATTATAGTGAGAACCGTTTAACTCCTCAAAATAACCATTAACCGCAGACTCCACCTCTTCAGTGATTGCAAATATTTCACCCTCAAGCCATTTTTCCAAATTTTCAAAGAGAAAATAACCCGAGTGGGAGAAATCTGGTGAAAAGGGTGCGTTATGAAATAATTCGAACTTCAACTCATTGATTCTGGGCATCACGATAACAGATGTGTGAGCTGGTGCATTGTCTTGATGAAGCAAGAGTTACTTTTTCGCCATCTGTGGCCGTTCTGTCTCGATTTCATCACTGTAATAAGTTTGGGTAATAATCTCCCTTGATTCTTTTCCTTTCTGCAAACAATCAACGAAAATTATCCCACGCGAATTCCATTAAACTGACGCAATAACCGTACCAGTAAACGGAACTGTCTTCGCCTTCTTTGGAGCCGATTCTCCCCTTGCAGTCTGTTGTTTTGACTGCTCCTTCGTCTTATATGGGAACTCATGGACCCATGTTTCATTCTAAGATATGAATCGACGCAAAAACTCGGCTTTATTGCTGTGAAACATCGCCAAACACTCGATTAAAACGTTCTTACGACGCTGTGTTTGTTCCATTGTGAGTAAACGAGGTACCCATCTCGCGCACAGCTTTATCATGTCCAAATTGTAAGTCAATATGCGTTTTACAACACTTTTTGAAATTTCTACCATGTCTGATAGCTCACGCATTTATTAGCCGACGGTCATCAAATACTATTCAGCGAGTTTTCTTCACTATTCCCGGCGTGGTCACTTCATTTGGTCTATCACTGCTTTGTTCGTCTTGATGGCTCGTACGGGCTCGTTTAAACCTGCCACCCGATAGTTTATTGTCGTAAACGAAGGAGCAGATCTGCCAGAGTAGAATAACTTCAGGTAGTACGAGAATAAGCGTCAATACAAGATGGAAAATACATGTACGCCTTACTTACAAAGTCACCGTGCACCCTTTCCCTTAGTATCTTTTGGTGAAAAGTAAGCTACACCACAGGCATGTATTAGTAAATGCGTGTTGTTGAGAACCCTGGTATTGATTTAGCGTACATGGTAAACCTACCCATGTTAATATTTTGCTTTCAAATACTAAGGTACGACTTAGAAATAGAAATCCATCACACCGAAAGCTTGATGAAGATATACGAAGCTTCCGTGTGTATATGCTTACTTTTGCGATTCAACTTGTTGAAGAAGACCCCTTACCTGTCCAATAAGGGAAACTCTCTCTGAAGGGGAGTGAATGATAAAAGGAAACAGAGCCATTTCTCTTTCTGCTTCGTTCCAATTCTCCACGTGTCTTGCGAAAATGTAGGGAGGCCTATTTTAACCTTCATGTGGCAATCACTGAGCCTCTGTTTAATCTGATTAGTTTGCTCTCTCATTTCATCCTCATTACCTCGCCCTCTCCTCTTCGCCGTAGCTAATCTTTCTAACCACTGATACCCATCGAAATAACCTGATATTAACAGAGCGTTTTCCCCTAAGTAAGGCGTCTAATTTATACCTTGATAATGGTATACCTCACTGAAACTTATCTCAGAAGGAAACTTACTGCGTTGAACCGCAACTTCATTCAAAACTTTTCTCACATACTACCGTTGATGCGTGGTCCCGTACTACTGATTTGGAAATTGTGAAGTATTGTTTAAAGTTATCTTTAGGAGTGTTTATGAAATCAAAGATACAGTTTTTATCTATACTAGCATCGATATCTCCAGCTGCAGTTTCTGTTAGACACCAGCCACTTAAGATTTTCGGTTGAAGATTGGTCCCCGAGTTAAGGTGAAATTTATTGCGTATAGAAGATTTTAATTCAATTACCTCCATTCATCGACTTTTAAACATAAACGATAATTGGGATGATATTCAACATAGAAATTTTAGATATATATTTGTGAATCGTCATTTCTCAGAAGAATAATTTCTAACTCTTAAGAATTCAGGAGATCATCGATCTTTGTCAAAGTCTTGCATATCCATACGTAAATTGTGACATCAGTTTCTGATGTAGCTATTCTGATATTGCTACATGGTAATAGTTAGTTTGCAAGCTTCGAGATACCTCAGTGATACCACAAATATGTATTCCAAGTCTTATCTCGAGCATCCATTTAACAAACGTTATAATTACCATCCAAGATTAAAATTTAATGCTATATATAGCATAAATTACTTCTATTGTAAAGTTAATAAAATTAAAGCATCAGAGATTTATTTCCACCGTACAAAGCCTTACAGAAATTAAAATAGTAAGAGAAGATCATTTTTGATTCTATTGTGATTTTAAAGGCTTCTTTAGCCTGAAAATGAAACATTTTACTGCTATTTAGTATCCTATTCATTGGCCAGATAAAGCTGGATGAAAGTGGAGAAAGACTAAAGTATACTTTAATGGCTGTCACGGTGCTGTGCTCTTGTTAATTGGTTATGTTTGAGCTTAAATAGGAAGTAAAGAAATTTTTAATTAGATGCGACCTCACCAACCACCATGGTATATTGTTATATTCACATGAAAAGCCAATGCTATAGTATTGACCAAAACCGAATGACCAGTTTGGCAGGAAATTTTAAGAGTACCGGAAATTTTATACCGTTTGAAATGAATTCAACCGTTCGTATAAAAATGTGTTTAGCTTAAACTACCGTACGCATGGAAAACGTAAACGTGTATGAAAATGTATTCGAAGAGATAAATGAATATTTAATGAAAATTAAGCGTTGAATTAGTAATAATAGCCAAAATATGTTGCAGCTACTTCAATTATTAAATTTAGCGGAATGGAAATGAATATTATTTTACCAAATAATTTCCATTGCATATTAGAAATACCCGATTATAACTAGGTTAATTTATTTCATGCATCGCTTGGTTGATTTCAAAACTTTTCCGTAACTTTTACATGGCACATGGATTAACTTCAGTCGAGAGGGAGTCGCGCGAGAAGTTTATTCGAAACCATTCCTATTTAAACGCGTTTGTAATTGCATTAGTCATTCAGAGAAATAATTTTGGAAAACCGACAAATATGCAAACATTTACGTTAATTTGAATCATAAATAAAATGTATTTTCATCCCGTTAACGATCATTCGATTGGAATGGAATTACAAAATGTTGATAGGAATGAACGGACAATATTTACAATTACAAGAATGTTGCGAACTCTACAATTATAATGAATTAAATTCTTCATTGTGTAAATTTGTCTCATTGAATACCGCTGGTTCTGAAATGTCAGGCCTGATACGATGATTCAATTGACAAGAAGTTCGTAGTGAAAATGTTTGTGGCATTTAAGAGATATTGATGTTATTTACGGTATATTAGCAAATTCTGTGTAACCTTGAAATTCCTTCATGCCTAAAGTAAAATTTTTACCATTATATTTTTTTACATTAATATTTTAATTAAAGTGGGTTTTACTTGCAATTGTCGAGTGATAAAAATGAAAGTTCTTACGTCTCCTTACGGTGATTTAAAATTGATCACTATCATACATACAAATTCAATCTTCGTAATTATTTAATATTTAAAGTCATTGAAATTAACAATTTCGTCTGTTTTATTGCTGTGAAACATCGCCAAACACTCGATTAAAACGTTCTTACGACGCTGTGTTTGTTCCATTGTGAGTAAACGAGGTACCCATCTCGCGCACAGCTTTATCATGTCCAAATTGTAAGTCAATATGCGTTTTACAACACTTTTTGAAATTTCTACCATGTCTGATAGCTCACGCATTTATTAGCCGACGGTCATCAAATACTATTCAGCGAGTTTTCTTCACTATTCCCGGCGTGGTCACTTCATTTGGTCTATCACTGCTTTGTTCGTCTTGATGGCTCGTACGGGCTCGTTTAAACCTGCCACCCGATAGTTCATTGTCGTAAACGAAGGAGCAGATCTGCCAGAGTAGAATAACTTCAGGTAGTACGAGAATAAGCGTCAATACAAGATGGAAAATACATGTACGCCTTACTTACAAAGTCACCGTGCACCCTTTCCCTTAGTATCTTTTGGTGGAAAGTAAGCTACACCACAGGCATGTATTAGTAAATGCGTGTTGTTGAGAACCCTGGTATTGATTTAGCGTACATGGTAAACCTACCCATGTTAATATTTTGCTTTCAAATACTAAGGTACGACTTAGAAATAGAAATCCATCACACCGAAAGCTTGATGAAGATATACGAAGCTNTGTTTTAACGTCTGATCAATAAAATCTGTTAGGTCTCTCATTTTAATTATAATTCTCCGAGAGAAAGTTCTACGAACATATATAATAATGACGCGACATGAGAAAGCTAATAAGTAACCAACAGATAAGCAGTAACTGGCGATTCTTCAATCCCATTCTTGACATTCTCTCGCTGCTTTATCCTGTAATTCCCTCCTTAGGAAGAGAAACCTCGAAACAAATGAAAAAGTTCTTTTTTGCTGTTTACGACCCCGCGCTAGGAATCGGAAGGAATTTTTTTCGCCGCGGCTCCGGAAAACACTGCCTTCATTATTCGAGCTCGAAAGAATGAAATCCCTAACCTCTCCTCTTCCATAAGCCTCCTCTAAGAATAATTTCGCCTTCGCTTTTATTCAAGAAAAGAAAGAAAGAGATGAAAGGAACCATCATCATCATCACTACCAGCGTCCTCTATCCCCAATCCACACCCCTCTAAACACCAATTTCTTCTCTCCTTTACACCCCTTCTCTTTTCATCCCACGTCCCACTATTTTACCCTCCCCACTGCCAACCCTTCTCTCCCGACCTTCCCACAATTCCCTCCTTTCCGCGCCCTTACAATCCCGTTCCCAGGTCACAGCGCGATCCGCAAAAAAAATGAATATCGTCCCATTTTTTCCCGGATCATTATTTCGACAGGATATTTTTTTAATTAGTGGACGGTGCACAGTTTTGAATAAGGTCGAGTAGGGTCAGGAGGACGTAAGGCGTATCTTTGCGAGGACGTCGAGGGGCGAAACAGAAGGAGAACAGGAACGACGTGGTCCGAGAGAGAATCCCGTTGGGAGAGTGGACATGGACACTCTTTTGATCGATTATTAGAGCCGCATTTGCGGCATGCTCGTCGAGTTCCGGTCTATTTGAAGCGCCAGGGGAAATGAGGGGCTTGAATTTTTCAGGGATATGGCAGCTCTCCTCCGTTTGTCGTTCTTGTCATAGGCGGTGCATCGGATATTGTCGGCTGCGAGCGGTAGATGATGTGTCCGTGTTCCTCCAGGATTTAGTTCTTGCAAAAATTAACGGAAGGAATGTGCATGAAATATCATGTGAAAGTTATAAGCGGCTTATGTAAAGCAAACACAACTTGCGAAACTACGATTTCTTCGTCTTCTGCATCATACTTTTATGTCTCTATGGTGGATTAGAGAAAGTGGGCTGTCCAGTGAAGCAAACAAACATTCAGCGCTATGAAATTTTTTTTCGCAATCATTTTCATTCGTGAACAGGCTTCTTCATATTGCCTTGACACCATTACGTAAAGTTTATCGATATTTAAGTAACTTAATAAACTTAACAGAGCGTTTTCCCCTAAGTAAGGCGTCTAATTTATACCTTGATAATGGTATACCTCACTGAAACTTATCTCAGAAGGAAACTTACTGCGTTGAACCGCAACTTCATTCAAAACTTTTCTCACATACTACCGTTGATGCGTGGTCCCGTACTACTGATTTGGAAATTGTGAAGTATTGTTTAAAGTTATCTTTAGGAGTGTTTATGAAATCAAAGATACAGTTTTTATCTATACTAGCATCGATATCTCCAGCTGCAGTTTCTGTTAGACACCAGCCACTTAAGATTTTCGGTTGAAGATTGGTCCCCGAGTTAAGGTGAAATTTATTGCGTATAGAAGATTTTAATTCAATTACCTCCATTCATCGACTTTTAAACATAAACGATAATTGGGATGATATTCAACATAGAAATTTTAGATATATATTTGTGAATCGTCATTTCTCAGAAGAATAATTTCTAACTCTTAAGAATTCAGGAGATCATCGATCTTTGTCAAAGTCTTGCATATNCTATATATATAAAGCAGAAAGTCTGTGGGTTTGTTTGTATGTTTGTCTGAGATTGGAGTCCAAACCGTTTGTCCGATTCGCGTCAAACTTTGCGTACCTGTTCTCCGTGAGCCGGAAGGAGGTACTGCCACCTTTTTATTTGATAAATTTGCTAGGTTTGAGCCAAGATCATTCAGATAGATTTCCATAAGAAATACATGTAAAGTTCGATTTTAAAGGTTACAGACATTATTTCTTTTGCAAATTAGAAGGAATAGTGAAATAATGAAAGAAAGCTTTGTAATTTCCACAAGAATATAGTTGGAACGACCTCCTTCAGCATAATCTCCATCATCAGATACAGAAAATGCAGCACCTGTGTATATATTTGTCAATTTTGGAAGGAAGGGTGAGGAGAGGGGAAGAGGTCATAAACGTTATTTCATTGGTTAGATTTCCAGTGGACATTATCTCTATGGCCTCCCACGCATCTAGCTTCAATTATCGTTGGATTATACTCTCGTGGAAATTACAAAGTTGTCTTCCATTATTTCATTACGTCGTTCCACGGAGTACGGCCAGAAACGATTGTTTATAGAATGAATAGTCGTATGAAATACAAATGAGTACCAAAAGAAGGGAAATTGAATACAGATTCTTATTATTGTCGTGGAATATCGCTTTTGTTATGAAGTTGCGAGAATTTAAATAAAATATACGAATATTTTGTGAAATTTGGGGTTGTAAACAACCCGTCCCCCTGACGACCAATGCGATTGTTGATTCCGAGTTCATGCATTTTCCAATCAGAATGCATGGTATATTTAGGCCCATTTAGAAGCATTTGCAAGAACGGACGATATGAATAGGAGGAAAATTTCAGAGACTGCAACATTTTCGGGCACGAGTTTTCATATTTGATTGTAGATTTCGGCTTCGAACTATGAGAACTTTGATTAGGTAGAAAAGTTTTGTTTCTGATAGCCTCTCCCGTCCTCTATCCTCTCTCTAAACTAAGATAAGAGATATTTTTTTCTCTCGTGTTTAACCCGACTTCTATTTTCTACGTTGAAAATCAACGGGCACCTTAGCTAGTACCATGTATAATTAACGTGCACTAATTAACTTTACAATAATAAAGCAATGCTATTACTGCCCATTTTTTGGAAAGTTTTTCTCTGCCCTTTCTCCATTTTTGATTCGATTATAGATTGTATTCATCCCTCTCCGCCTACCTGATTGTTTCCTCAGAGAGAGAGAAACTAAAGCTTCCTGGGTCGGAAGCTGGGAGGAATTTCGTCTCGTAAAGATAAATCTGAAAGAAATAAATTGGGAGGAAAGGTAAAAACCTTTCAAGCATAGAAGAAGAAAAGGATGTTTGCTTCTTCGTGCATTATAATCAGGAGAATGGCATTGAAATCAGTCTGTACCTTAAGGAGGGAAGGAAGATTGTGCAGGGCAGGATGGTTGTTTTAAGTGGGTGGGCTTGAGGAGAGCCTCGTTTGGAAACATTGGACCTTAACACCGAGACGAGAGTGTGGGAGGAAATAATCGTTTCCTTGGTGATTTAGAGGAAGGACCTCGGATGAATGGAGGGCTGATGAGGGAGCATACGATAGGATAAGGAGGCGCGGAATAGAATTATGGTGTTTCAGCTCAATCGCCTACTTGGTCGTTACACGATAAACTGCATGCATAATGAAGTCCAAAAGGACCGTTTTTTGTTTGAATTGGCACCTCGAATTCCGCGATTATTTCATCGTTTCCACTGAAACAAATCACTTCTTTTGATTGCATGTCACTATACTATGGACAAAAATTACGTTTACTGAGAATATTTTAAATTTTAGCTACCACAGCCGTCTCCTTGAACGGATGCTTTCTCTTTGCCTCTCACAATCTTATCATTTATTTCTATTCTCATTATCCGTTGATAGATATCGTCTTTCTATCACGGTTAGGTATGAAAGGTTNTCTATTCTCATTCTCCGTTGATAAATATCGTTATTATACCACGGTTAGGTATGAAAGGTTTGATAGTTTCAAAAGCTACAAGAGGAAACAGTTAAATAAAAAAGTGAAATAAGACTACGTAAATTTGAGTTTTTTTTTCTGCAGGAAAACCCATGAGGTCTCAAGAACCTGCTATAGATAGTTGTGCTGATAGAAGAACTCACGCATTATTTTCCCGAAAAACAATCTTTCACGAATAGTAGAAAGTTTTGTATGCGTGTGTGTATATGTGAGTGTGTGTATGTTCGCCTAAAACTTAAGAACCAGATGTCACAAAACTTTCGAACTTTGAAGATTGATAAATGTCTTCCCTGGACAGATGATAGGCTACTATTTATTCACCTAACTGTCCCCGGTTCGACTCCATATGTTTAAAACTGTTTCCATAAGAAATACAAGCAAAACTCACTTTTATCGCTTGCATAGCTTGTTTCATTTGCAAAATTAAATCAGAAGGAATAGCCGTACGAAACCAAAACAAGTACCGAAAGAAGGGAAATTGAATTAAAACTCTTAATTTGACTGTAAAACATTGCTTTAGATTGGAAATTATTATCGATTATTTTGGAGAATTTCGATAAAAATAGGCGAACATTTTGTGATATTTTGCGATTGTAAACAACCTGTCTCCCTGACGACTAATTCCATTGTTGAATCCCACCTCATCCATTTCAGTTCAGTTTTGTCGCTTGCGGAGCTACAAAGTCTCGCTTGTCTTAAATTCATAATAATGTACGAGCTTTAGGCGACCATAAATGTTCTGGTGGGATGGCTCAATGGATAGAGCAACCAACCGACAATTGAGAGACCAGGGTTCGAGTTCCGATCCCGTCAGTCTTTTTTTCATCTTTTTTTCTCCTTGGGAAATTCACAACAATATACCGTCATTCATCACCGTGTCGCAAGGCAACATTCGTTCCCACGAATTTTTGTCAGTTTTTTCTCACGATAGCGAGGGTTGGGTCAGAGGGTAGAATGTGACCGCGGAGGACCTCTGGACCCTTCCGTCCTTCTCTTGCCAGCGGTCTAGGGATGTGCCGAAAGTCGCAGGGAAGAAAGTTGCCGCATGTGCGAGAAAGATGCCGAGAGGGACAAAGTGCAACTGCAGGAGAAAGTGGCGAGAATCAGAAGGACTGCCAAAGCAGGGCGGAAGGCGGCGATCTGCAATTGCACGAAGGAACCGGCGAAAAAGAGATATGGCCGAAAGCACTTAGGGGTGCGAAGGGCGGAAAGGTGCCATCGCGGGAGGGTGCACACCCGGTGAAAGCTGCACCACCCTCTCGGCATACCCTGGGAAAATAGAGAAACGACACGTACATCCCTAGGCCGCGAGCAGTATTTAAGGAAGAACATTTTCGGACTTAGGGGGACCATCAGAAGGCATCTAACCAAGGAATAACCTGGAAACCCACAATACAACAACTCCGTATATCTCTCTGGATTCCTTACTATACAATTGCTCCTATGTATAAATAGATAATGCTGTAAAAGGATCCACTATGTATCACGATTTAACGAACATGTAATTCTGCTATACCACTTTTTGCTTGATGCTTTGTAACTCCTCCTTGCCTTTGTATAACTATCCAGAACTGTAAAAAGCAGCACCATGTATCACTCCAAAAACTGTAAGCATCTATAACCTTGTAAACCTCCCACCAACCCATGTGTCTGCAGTAGGTTTTTGCTGGGTTTCCCTACTGCCTCGGACAAATGTCAGGCACTCCTCCCCAGCACCTCCATATCCCCTGCAAAGCCCTAGAAAGGCAGAAGCCTAACGGGCATCTTTTGAAAACATGTATAAGCACTGTATCCAAAATGAACAAATAAGAATAATAAAGACGGACTTAGGGAGTGTTCATCCTTGAGCTTTGAAGGTCCACATACCGACCCGAGCTCAAGGAGTTCCAAGCTGTGAAGTGTCAACGCACCGACCCCAGCAAGGAACCATCGTCGAGCCGCAAGGAGACAACGCACCGACCCCGGCTCACCAACCACCGGCGTACCGCGGGTATCCACGCACAGACCCCAAGCTTCGATCCCCGACATTCGAGCCACCCGAAGGGTAATTAAAAGTTGTTCCACTGAACTAAGTTTGATTATTTCATAACGTCAACCCCTAATGTCACTACGACAACCGAAAGATACAAATCAGCTCAAATTAAAAGCATTAATACAGTAAAATATGATATGATGAATTGCCCGAGTTATGTGGCCTTGCAAATATTCTGAATCGTTTGAAAGAGATTCTTTCTCATGGACATTTCAGACTTGTTATAATCTGGACGAGCGTGCGACGGGAAACGCGTCGGCCGCATTTAACAACCGACTATCGCACTAGGCGCATCGCTTGCTCCATTACGCGCACTATTCACTCAGTATTTTTAGCGAACGCCTGTGTTTGCAGTGTAATTGTACTCGCTTTGTGAAGAATTTTGAGCTTAACGATCAGCGAACGCCGATGAAAATCCCGCAAGCTCTGTTTTATCCNGAGCCCCTTCTCAAGGGTCTCGAGGCGCTTTTGATCTCGCAAATGAAACACCCTCTCTGGTTAGTCCGATTTCTCGGTGATGCATATACTGAAAATATTCCGTAAACGCATGAAGCCAGAATCGTTGTCTAGGGATTCGAACGAGCCTTTTGATTCCTAGATGAACTTTGCGTTCCTCAAGCTCTTTGCTCTAAAAATACGTATATACTGTGAATGTATGAATGGGTTGTTAACCAACAAACTCGCGACGAGTATTTATGTAGAGCTTCATATCAATATCACTAAGTTATCACAGAGCTTTTCCTTGTTTTTGTTATCACTATGGCCCTATCGAGATAAATAATTAACTGGTGCGTGTAAAACTATAATCAATGTTTTCTGGGATAATATTCGCATGTTAATATAGCAGGTGGAGAAGTTTACGTCGGCATCCATCATCAAAAATCTATTAGTTGCTACAGAAATGAAAATTCATCTTCTGAGATCATCGTAAACTACGATAAGCATTGCTAGACAAAGCAATATCTTCAGTTACAAAATGACAGCATACAAGGAAGGAGATATAAGTCGGAACAGCTCGCGGACAGATATTACAGTTCAATAACCAATTAATGGCCGCATTACTCTCACAAACCATAAAGAATCGGTGAGAAATAATAGCTGTAACAGCTGTAAAGAACTGACGTCGTAACAGTTCTAATGAAGCCACGACTACGAAGATCCTGGGTTTCTAGAATAAGCTGTTTGGTTAATAATTTCCGCGAAGCGAGTAATCCAGAAAAGAAACAGCAAAAAGTCAAAAGAGGAACCTTATTTGAAAAACGTTTCTTTATTAAACTGATTTAGTCCAAATCAAAGGAACACACGGATCCGAATTTTGAAACAACAGCTTATTTAAATCGCAAAAAGCCATTTCTTTACGTAACTCTAAATAGTTTCAATGAAGGAGTATTTGCCTAATAAAATATTCATCAAACGTCCTTCGTGAATTTGAGGAAGTCGAGTGAAATACATAGATTGCATTTGAAATATGTATACATACATTTAAAATGAATAATCATAAGCAATATTGAACAAAGTTCTAAAAGAGACATTCTGGATGGCTTTTAGATGTAATATTTCATAAATTACGAGCCAATTTACTGCTCCTCCTCCGAACTTGAGAAAGAAGTTTCTCATTTTATTGAACATTTTAGGGCTCCCGATAAAAGCAGGATAGCTTTTCAGTATGAAGTGGTCAAAACTGAAAATAGATCCGTGAATCTTGAGTACCCTCTTTTATTGTCTTGTGGGTATTCCAAACATACAGTGCTGTAAGCAATAAAGCCAGGGCAGTGGACGAATTCCAATCATCACAATTTTAGTGAGGCGTATTTTGTATACTCAACTCTAAAACTGTAAATGTACGATTGACGGCCAAGGTAGAAAATTTACATTTTTGTTTGCGAATATTGTACGGATGATGGTTCAGTGCGGGGGGGATAGTCGTCTAACTTTTATCGAAGCCATGCTACTATTTTATTTGATATCATTTCTTATATTGCTTAATTTTGCAAATTAATGATTCCGTAAAATGTGGAAATCCCCTCCTTTCCTTTTGCTTATAAAAGCCTCCTTCCTTCCTTTTTCCTTGGCTTGAAGATGGATATTAGTAGCCGAAACTAGTCGCCAACGATTCATATATTGTGGATAAGTAAAAGTTTTCTTTTTTGTTGTTCAAGAACCTTGGTTTCATTTCAACAATTCATCATTCAGCATCAATCCCTTACTTCAGCATAGTCCCTTACTTTACCTCTCTCCATAAAATGTTGGTACGAAAGTAAAATTGTAGCGTTTTTACCTGCATTTTCACTTAATCAACCGATAGTTAGTATTATTTTTCTCTTTTTAAAATATGCAAACTAAAAGAATTAAGCCGGTGCTAGCTTTGGGAAAAAATATGCGAGAGGAGTTATCTTCTACAGATAATTTTAAAAGGCTCTTCAATTAATGAAAATAGTCCGCATTTTCTGGACTTTTATAACTATATAAACATTCGATGAATTTAATCCAAAACATCAATTCTTTTCTCCATTCGCTTCATAAAGAGACGTTTTAACAGGCAAAACAATTAGTTATTCTATATAATAATCACCGTCGTGTATATATCTGTATACTTATTTAACCGATGTCAGTAGCTTCCATAAGAAATACATTGGAGTAATTGTTTACTAATTAATTTCACGCATTTCCCAATTAGATAGAAATATGAAATTCAAGAACTCATTAGAAACCTTAGAAACCATTAAATACTCAAATTTTTATACCAAAAGTATCCTTGGTTCGACTCCAGATGACTCGAAACCCTCCCGTAAAAAATGCACGTAAGTTTCATTGTAATCGATTGCAGCCTTTTTTTTCTTTTGCAAAATTAAATTAGAAATAACGGTCCTACGAAATCGAAACAAGTACTAAAAGAAGGGAAATTGAACAGAAATTCTTATTTTGGTAGGAGAATGTAAGTTTAGATACGAAATCGCGTGCATTCGAACAAAAAAGACAAACATTTTGTAGAATGTTGTGGTTATAAACAACCCGTCCCCTTGACGACGAAGGAGATTGTTAGACTCGACTCTCATACGAATATATGGCAAAGATAGGCCATAAGAAATGCATGCGGAAAGAGAGTCGACATTTTATGGTTAGGAAAGTTTTTGTAAACTTTGGAAATTGAATCTCCACAATAAATTCTTACAAATAATATAATACAAACATTTTGTAGAATGTTGTGGTTATAAACAACCCGTCCCCTTGACGACGAAGGAGATTGTTAGACTCGACTCTCNATATAACTTTCTATGTTTTATATATTTTGAAATTGTAGCTGATGGAGAAAAATTCGAAAAATTAATATTTTCATTAACAAAATAAACAACTTTGCCGCCGAAATCATATCTTAGGCAACAATGTAAACAAACGCAAAATTGTTTTATCAACCAAGTCAACATTGTTATATCATTTTTGCTGTGTCTGTGGAAGCTATAAATGAGCTTTATAAATGGTAAAAAATAAGTAAGTTATACTTACCATAGTATACGAATATTGCACGCAAGCGAATAATATGTTATTGATGTTTTAAATAGAAAATAAAGTAATTTTTTTATGAACTAGCTATTCACGCTCTCTAGCTTACAAAGATCAGCTATAAACAATAATATACGTAAACATACATTTATAAATAAGTTATATTATTTCCCGGCATTTTTGACGGGGGAATTCACTAGTTTTATTATTAATGTACAACTCATGGTGGTAGTGATCTCGGCTCGCCCCCATGCAAGTCAAAGTGTTGGAGCATCCACTTTCTATGAAGATTCTTCTCTAAAGACGTACTTGCGGGTCTAAAATAAGAACTTTCTGCTTGCTCAGTGAGTTGATGACTCGTATTATCTGGTATAACATTGAGAGCCTATGAAAGGCCAGCCAAATCTCGGCTCTTTATTCTTATAATTGCAGCATCAGCAATTATTGATTAATATAAGGTACTGAAATTGGTTTAAGACTTTTTTAATAAAAAAATTACTAGGGATAGTAAGAACAGAGACANCCACGCACAGACCCCGAGCTTCGATCCCCGACATTCGAGCCACCCGAAGGGTAATTAAAAGTTGTTCCACTGAACTAAGTTTGATTATTTCATAACGTCAACCCCTAATGTCACTACGACAACCGAAAGATACAAATCAGCTCAAATTAAAAGCATTAATACAGTAAAATATGATACGATGAATTGCCCGAGTTATGTGGCCTTGCAAATATTCTGAATCGTTTGAAAGAGATTCTTTCTCATGGACATTTCAGACTTGTTATAATCTGGACGAGCGTGCGACGGGAAACGCGTCGGCCGCATTTAACAACCAACTATCGCACTAGGCGCATCGCTTGCTCCATTACGCGCACTATTCACTCAGTATTTTTAGCGAACGCCTGTGTTTGCAGTGTAATTGTACTCGCTTTGTGAAGAATTTTGAGCTGAACGATCAGCGAACGCCGATGAAAATCCCGCAAGCTCTGTTTTATCCGGCACAATCATTTTCAATCGACCGTGATAACCTTTTTCCCAATGGGTCACTGATTATCTAAAACACAGAATAATTGAAATTGTGGGAACGATGCGAAAGTAAAGGCAGATATTTCAATTTGTCTGAAAATACAAATATTAAGGCTAAAGCTTGCATTACTACGATCGTTTACCTTATTATTGACCAGAACAGATGGACGACGCCCCTCAAATGATCACGTTTTGACATATCCAATGATTAAAAAAATATTTTTCTTTGTATATTAACTTCCGTTTCCGTTTTAATTCCGAAGAAGATTCTATTTCAAACCAAGAAGATAGCAACAGTTCTTAAATATTTTGTGTAAATAAAAATTGTAGATATCTCAATAAGAAGAAAAAAATTAACTTTTATAAAATCTCAAAAGTGTATGATTGGAGGAAGTTAGAAGGTTTAAGGGAAGGTGTAGATATTTTGCTCGGTAAAGCCGCGCGGCTAAATCTCAAATTTTAGTTCTTAGAGAGATTTTCGAGATTAGAATACCTGTCCGGAAACTGGGAGACCTGGGTTCGAGTCCCAGTTATGACGCTATTTTCCGCACTTGTTATTTCATTGGAGGAAATTGTTTAAAATATATTAAAACGCAAAAAGTGAGAGATATTACATGCAGCTTCTGATGTAGTTTTACGGAAAGGTCGATATAGTTCTTTTTAAATGAAAGATAATAATTTGGCAGGTTTCATTAAAGAGAGAAACCTAGGGAACCAAAAGATAAAGCATTGGAGCCGCTAAGTGGTTATAATTACAAACTTTATGTGAAAATATAGGAGAGTTGTAATGAATGGCGAAGGAAGTATTTCGCGCATAAGAAAGCGGCAGAGCGTTGTGTAGAGGAGAGGGTTGTCAGTGCGCAAAAGACGTCAAATAAAGGGAGAGGATAATACAAAAGTTTTCAATGCATAATTTATGGTGGAGGATAGAAGGAAATATAAAATCACCCGCGTGAAGCGAGCTGCTCTCGATATATAATAGAAGTGGGGTGTGGGGGCAGAGTCGAGGAACATTAGCAGGCTGAGGGGATTCGATAGGCTGAGGAAGGATTCGAGACGAAGAACGGGTACAAGCAAGAAGCGAGAGTTTTCGAGAGAAAAATGGATTTTTTCGTCGCCCCTCTTTTCCGAAAGGGTGATCTGATAGATATGAGAAAGCGAGAGTTGGTGAAAAGAGAAAAGGTGTCGAGAGGAATGAGAGTGAATCTTGGAGGATAATGGAGACGATCTCATCGGGTTCCCTCGCAATTTGTTGATCTAGCCTTTTTTCTGGTTCGAGGAGGACAGCTCCGTTTTGAGAATTTAAGGTGCAGAAAAATGAACCGGATGATTTCTTTGCTTCAGCGGGATATGAATTTTTACTCTCTTTTCGTTGTTGGGATCAGACGTCTATCGCTTGAAGTGAGAGAGTGTTCGGGGGCGAAGATCAGCGGGAAGAGAACCATCTGATTTCCAGATCTGATCTGAACCTATTGATTCGGAATGGTAAGAGTAGAGATTCAAATCTAATTTGGTGTGATATATGTATCATATATTTTCGAACCGTCATTTCCTAAAGGAAAAGAAGGAAATGTACTTTTCCACACACAAATTTTTATACCACGTTTCTTGGCCAATATTGGGGAAAGAGACGATTCCATGCAAGACCGTCTTTTTGTTTGCAGAAAGGTGGACAAGGAAATAGCTCTGAATTAAACACACATGCACTAGAGATAATATGTTGTTTGCCACTAATTCGTCCATGTTATTAGTTGTAATAATTCACCTAATGTATTCCCCCAATTCACTCTCGATAGGGAGACTAGTGAAAAGATTAATCACATGAAAGAACACAAGTTTAGCTCTGTTGTTTGAATCTTTAACTTTAAGAGCAAATTCCACAGAGTTATTCCAACTTAATTTTGGTGTGAAACCAGCCAAACTTAATTAAATCCTTTAGCGTGGAAGCTAATTTATGGTTTGGGTAGGAGACCACAGAGCGGATAGGAATGTTCTCTTAATGAATGTTTGGCAGAGCCGGTGTGGTAAAGGAGTTGTCTTAATAAGGCGAGGCCTCGCGAAACCTTTAACAATCACTAATTTGGAAAGTACTTCTTTCATTTGGCGTTTATGTTTTCTAGTGAGGTCAGTATGAATTATGGAAGTGCTATTCTCCCGGATTAAGTTATAATACGCATACTAGAACTGGTTTTTGTCTATGGTCACTGCCCAGTCACCTTCATCAGTCTCAGAGATGTCCAGGTCCTTTTCGGAATACTTCCTTCTCCGTCCGTAAATGGTTCGCGCGTTTTGGCAGGTGGAGGAATCTGAAAGAGGTTGATTTGATATTCATCGGGATGTAACAGCCGCCCATTGGTGCTTGGTATTGGACTTCTCACGGCTGAGTGCTGCTTCGGAGTCTATTGCAATGTCCGTCACATCCTTATGCGAAATAGGTAAGGGTGGGGACTGCTTAAGGCACATTTCCAAGAAATTGATTTCGTCTGGTGAAAATTGGAGTGGGACTAATTGAGGTTATGATCGTGGAAGAGTGAGGCTCGGTAGAGACGGAGATTCAGCATGCGAAGTCGTCTCCTGTTGCGTACGTTTTATGTCTGACAATTTTCGGTCTATTTCTTAAGTTTGCAGTCGCCCACTGGTCTTGTAGTCCCATAGACACCACTCTAACGGATTCACGATCTGAGTTCCGATTGGAATAGCCTCACTTGATGGAATATGTTATCCCTTACGGCGTACCAACTCCGATTTAAGTCATAGCCGTTGGAAGAAGTTCCAGGTGCGTTGATCAGCTGATTAGTCTGGAGACCGATACAGTTTGGAATCAGCTATATCTTAAGGCACTAGCTGTTGAAGTATAGTTGAAGCTGAGATGTGGTTGTCTCCGTTGATCCGCACTAAACGCATATTTCAAATAAATAGAGGCCATAGCAATAGTATACGGTGCAAAGGAAGCTTATGAAAACGTAAATTTCAGAAATTATCAATTCGTCATTTTATATGACTTCCTGAAAGTCCTTCAGACTGAAATTCGAGGACTTCAAATAGTAGCCGTTGGCGAGAATTCATGATAAAATATAACAGGGTCATAAGAGAGATGGCAGATATTTTTCGATATCTCACATTCGAGATCAATCTCATAGACATTTTGGAGAGAATCCTCCTCCTGTGGATATAATGTATGCTTCCCTTTGATTATTCAAATTATGTCCATACATCAATCTCTTTATCTCTCGTCAAGCTCTTTGTTTATATAGGATAACTTCTTTGGCTCATAATGTTTACTTCCAAAATATAAATCTCAGAGATTTCATCGATAAAAACATTGACAGAGAAAACGATTCTGATAGTTATCAATCCCGTATATTTTTCGTTTAATAACGACTTTATAATTATGTAGCTGGCCCGTTATTTCTACAAAAATAATTATCAATACCAGTTGATTAGACTGATGCACAGTTTCAAAATAAGAATATTTCTATAGGAATTTTAGAGACGTTATATAAAAATCGGTAGGGTCTAGTGTCATATTTAACTAAGGAGCAATCGGTGTTTAAGAATGTAGGAAAAATATGATACAGTCGTTAACTACTGCACCCTTTTCCGTTGCTGTAATACTTGCATCGAGACCCTCGTTTTGTCTACCTTCATGTTATTGTTTCAGAGCGGGAGAGAAATTCTCTTATGAATGTTCCCACGATTACCATTCAATCCGAAGTTGAATGGCAGCTATCCGGTCACCCCATGTCCATGAAAGTCGCATTTAGGCGACGCATTTTCTCGGTTCAATGGAAATTATACAGCCATTGTTTGCCGTACGGAGCTTATCCGAGTAATACATGAAAATGAAATGAGAATGCCAAACCTGACAGTTCCCAATCCTTCCACGTACGGCGGCAATATATCACCGTGCCTATACCATGACAGAGACAAGGCCTTGCCATACTGCGTTTCCCTTGCAGTCCATTTTTCACTGAAGGCTTTCTTGAGAAGGGGTCCGCCATGCAATCGCCATGAAATGCATCAATATACCATGACTGTAACTGGTGGGAAATTGAAAAATCTGCCCGCAGTTTTTCCCAAGAGAAAATGAGGATATTCTTTATTAACATACTTAGAGTCATTTATTTTCCTAGAAAATCAGATTGGGAAAACGGTCCGATTCTCATGTATTTTCTCAAAGCGTTTCTTCCTAAGACCTGTTTGCGTAACTTAATTTGATGGCAATGTACAATTTTACGAGAGAAAAAAAAATAGGAACACGATGATTAAATGAAATCATTCTCTTTATCTTAATTTTCTCGAAAGCCGAATGGAAATTTTTCGGATGCCAGAAATATGAACAAATTTATACGGAAGAATCTTCGCTTCGTAATGAGGAACCCTAAACGGAGTGGGAAGGGTGTCAGGGAAAGAACTTATAAATTCCCTGGCCAGAATATGCAAGGAGTGATAGGGATGCCCCTGAGACGTGCCAAATTAAGTATTTCGGAGGCGTGCAAAGGAAGGCGGCTAGATATGCATTCAATATGTTTCTGAAGGACGAGAGTGTAAGTAAATGCCAGCTCAGTTTGAATGAGAATCCAAGTGTCGAGGTGGTAGATATTTAGATTATCCATGATTTGGAAAGTACGGGGTGTTGAAGAGAGATATTATGAACTGCATTGGTTTGATACTCCCAAATATGTCATTGTTTTGGATGAAGAAATTTTTTAAATAACCTAGACAAACTCTGATATATCAAACTACTGTTTGATTGAGATGTTAGTAGATGGTATACTTTTGCAGGTAAACACCTTATACCACCTTATAACATGTTTTAAATCTTCAGGATGAAACATTAATTTATTGTAACTTAAATTACCATATTACTGTATGATTGTCTTTTATTCTCATAATTCATACAACCTATTATATTTATGTTCTTATCTTTTATTTCATTCTTTTAATTTAGCCTTTCACCTTATATATGTATGTTTAATGCATCACATATGATATTTTAAATGTTACCAAATTGAAATATTTTATATTTGTTGCCTACGGGAAGATCTTGAGGAGGTCTATCTCGTCCTTGGCCGAAAGGTGGGCAAAATTAAATAAAAGTAATTAAGCTACCCCCCAACAGCAAGCACCCGGTCGGTTGGCCAAATTTCAACGTTTTATATAAAATATGCATATCAATCTAAAGATACTAGCTTAGTTTCTTTTTGCTTTGTGTATGAATTTGCTGGAATTGGCGGCAAGTAGAGTTTCAGCAAGCTTCATTATTCTTATAAACTTTTTCTTAAAATCACAATTATTAGGCTACTATGCAATATTATGTTACTATAAAGGAATATTGCAAATCATATATATTTGCGAATTCAATCAGAGGTTACTTAAGGACCAAACGATGTTTATAGCTTGATGTTATCAACTAGATGTTCGAGGGATAAGAAAAAATGTTTCAAATGGAGACCAAATTTTGGCCACACCAGAACCTGAGGGATGTTTCTCCTTTCGAACGCCAGAAATAAAAAAATAATTCGTTAATACACGTTTTTCTGACAATTTCTGTTATTTTAACAAAAGTAAAACTCACTCCCTTAAATCAATCGATGAATCGGAGAATCTTGATTGTAAGGCAGTAAATTGTGGTACATTGAAAGAGATACTACGGTTTTTCCTCTCCATTATTCGGAACATTTTCAGTCAACCTGAGTACTGTGTTGCTTTGAATGGACTGGGGGAGTTTAAATTTTCGTAATAATCCTCAAGTTCGGCGATTCCCTCTTTTGACTGAAATCCAATCACTTCGGAAGAAATAAATTAGAACCTGAGAGGAATCGTTTCCGTCTGTCTGGGACTAAAAGCTGATGAGAACGTTGAGTAAATCATTCGCAACGATTATCGATATGAAGAGGAAGAGTCCAAAAACGAAAAATTCTTGCTCGCTCAGAGATGAGAGTGGAAAAACTGAAAAAATCTAATGTAGCCCCAAGGGTTTCCAGGCAAACAATACCTCGCTCTGCGATTCCGAAATCCCTCGATTGTTACTGCTAAAACCAATCAATCTCAAGGTTTGCTCGTTTCGGAGGGATTTTTTTTATCTCTTTTGTGACCTAGATTAAAAACGTACTGAGCCGCGAATATACGGGTCTAGCAAAAGTGTCATAGTATCTCATTGTGTAAGGAGAGAGTGAATAATCTTTCTTGTCCGCAGAAATCGCACTCTAGCGTCTTTGTTAAAGGGTCGCCCATGGAGACAGCATTCACGCTGATGGGACGTAACCCTTCGGCGTAGGTCAGTGCCGGAAGGACGCTTGAGCCTTTAGATTGATGGCGACTACGCTTCAATACATTGCAGACGACAGTCTTCTTTTTTCTCCTCGGCACCTCTTTCCTCCCTCACCAGAAAATCGCACTTCCGCTTCTATTTTTTGGAACTGACTCATTCTCTTTCGACCTAATCCAATTAAACATAATACTGTTTCCGTTAAACCCACAATGTCTCACGGACACCTGAATGAAGCATGTGAGGAAAAACGCTCCTAAAATCCATCAACGATATTCTGTTGATCACCATAGGCGCACCAGTAAACGTGTTTTGTTTCCCTTTAAACAAGAAGGTATTTCAAATTCGAAAGAACAAGGAATTGCCATTCACGAGGGAAATATTAAATTTATGAGAATATTTTTCACGCATCGATATAATCGGCTTTGAATATTCTCAGAGTCAGTGGAAATTAAATCAGGTTTCAAATGCACCATAATTCCGTGACATTGTGCCTTATATTTCTACCATCCACGTACAATTCCTTGGTAAACCTCGTGCAAGCGAGTATACACTTTGGAAAACAGATTGATTTCTTAAATAATGTATCCATTTGCTTGTATTTTATTTATCATCCTTCCAAAAACCTTTTAAATGTTTAAATATCGGTTTTAATATCCGTATACCTGGATACTCCAAAATGATTACCTTACTCAATCCAATGTATCCAAAGTCACGCGATTTAGTGCAATCCCCGCTTCGTGCCTCAGTCGGAGAATCGAGGCGGCTCTAGAACGAGGTTCAAGTATAAGCATTTGGAAATCGAGTAAATATAGCCTCAGTCACTTAACTACTCCTTCCGCGGAAGCCCCGAAACAGATCTTAAAGCATTGATGCCCTAGAACTTCTATTTCTCGTTCGGAGATATCGCGATATTCACGGCTTAATGGATTGTCGTGACACATAAAGTGAGGGGAAGACTAACAAAACAGTTTTATAGGAGATTTAGCTCTGTAAAATTATTTATCAGCATACCCTGTGCCCCATTTACTAAAATTTAGTAACTGAGGGCCAAGTTCTATGGGAGACATCAATAAAAGTGCACTCTCAATAAATTGTATCTCAATGACATGATTGTTCTCCAATTGCAATCAAATACCCAGCACGTTTAAGGATACAGAAATAAATGTGATCGTGTATTTACTAATTGTAAGTATAAATTAAACGAAAATAAATTGTTTCCCAATGAAAGGATTACTAACAATTAACATTCTTTCAATATTCAGTGCCAATCTTTCCAGGATTTGTCGGTAAGATTTTACGTAACTTAATATACAACTTTTGAGTAGTATTTTCTGAGGCATATTATTATGTGCAAATGAGATAATCTAGCTGCGTTGCTTTCTGACGCTTTTTTCATATCGTTCCTTCAGTGTATAATTCAAGTAAGGACGTATTCTCTTTCATTTATTAACTGCAATCGATAATCTACTACCTTATTCAGCTTACTGGCATGGTGTAGCGATTACATTTTCTGTGGAATGCAAATTTCTATATATTTTGCAACAAGAAGGATTTAATTTGTTTGCTCCTTAAAATGCGATAATCTTAAATAAGGGCCTTGTTCTAATATCTGCTCATTAATCTATTGGTTTTGTAGATTCTGTCCCTGCAGTTGGTTTTTATTATTCCTTGGCTCTCGCATAGATTCCCATATCCTAATTAATATATTATATTCATTTATACTTCATTATTTGAATGCATTAACGAAACACAAAAATTAAATCCAAGTAAAGATTATGTATCATTTAACTAACCTAAAGCATGAAATATATAACGTTAATACTCGATCTAAGAAAATCTAATAAAATAAAACCGCATTGGTCATTTTAAGCCAACATTCGTTATTCATGTCAAATAGTATTAAATTTTATCGAACAAACTTAATAAGCACGATTCCAAATTTTAACAGGGTTAGGAAACGTCGTTAACATGCATTATTCTACCATATTTTCATTATAGATATGGCAATTAACCGATTAATTTAATGGAAATGTACCTGCAATTTCGTAGAATCTCCTCTTTTGAAGTTGCGTGGTCGGACATTTTCCATCAAATTTAGCTAAAGTGGAAATTGCTTAAATGATTAGCGACGGAGGGCCCTATAAACATTCACTGTTAAATAACTTCAATTCGAAAGCGGCGTTTTTAAACTTTAATCTGCACTCTACCTATTCCGAATCATTTGAACAAAAGACACAAAAATAAAGAAAAAACCAAATTGTTGCTAACATTCAATTGACGAATTACGAAGTATCCAAAAAAGCAGAATTATAAATATACCTGATGGGTTATCAGAGGATCCCTTCATCACATCCTTATATTTTATTCCCATGATATATAATGAAAGTCGCATGTATTGAAAGTCGGCCAAATCACCTTTTCTTGTTATAAAAATTGATTGAGAGAATTTATATAACTTTTTACTTCAAATAAACAATTTTTTTCTTTGTTGTGTTTTTTTAAGACCCTTAAATGGGTTTTTTCATTAGGTGAATTTTAAGAGCCATGAAATGGGCCTTTAAATGACAAATCACTGAAATAATTACAAGAATTCTATTACGTCACAAGAGATACATTCGTTACGAACAGAAACCTTCTGTTCTGAATTGGTGCCAATGTCCAACAATTGCTACCAACTCTAATGACATATAAAATATAAGAATACATAAACATTTTAAAAATCAGTTTTTACAAAAGTTAAATTATGTTAGTACGCATTTCTCGATTACTTTACAATTTCACGTTACAATTCACTATTAAATGAACAAAAATTTATTTTACACATTTACATAACTTTAAAACAAAAATAAAAGAAGGTTCCATTAATGAAATTTATCATTACCAAATCGGATCAAACTTAATAAAACATATAATGGCTAATGTGTTAATATTTGCAAACACC
>KZ308350.1:238212-274905 GCA_000376725.2 Ladona fulva | reverse complement strand
CCGGCTCACAAAGCGGTGTTATGAGGTTATTTCCCCCCAGGAAATCACAAGGATAAAGGAAAGGAAGGTAACTTAGTAGATTGTAAAACCTACGAAAATCCCAAAGGAATAACAAGTGTGAAAAATAGCGACACGACTGGGACTCGAACCCAGGTCTATAATTCGTCCGTAGAAGACTGAAATACTTTCTTTCTCTACCTCATCTAAATTTAATTATGTATTTCGCTCATTCACAAAAGACGTTTGTATTGTGTTGCATAACATCCTACATCAAAGTAGCACCTCTCAATAAATCCCTGTTACTACGGGACAGTGACGTAACGTTTAATCGGAAAAATTCTCGAGAGGCGATTATTTTGTGAACCACGGCGAATGCTCAATCCAAATGAACATTCTGCTTGCTTGCCACTTTCTTTTTTATATCCGAGTGATTAGATCAGCGCTCAGCACGTGATAAAAGCTCTGGAAGTGCTCGTCAGCGACGGAGTTTTTGGAGAGATTTTCATCTTTATCTTTTTGCAAGGAATCTTAAGTGTATGCGAGATTGCTCTGCTTCTCTCTTTGGCTGGGATTTCCCTTCGTGGCCACTCTGAGGGCTTTTGACGCCGTGAGGAGACTCCAAACTAATTTGGAAAGAGCACGAAGCACAAAGGGGTTGCAACCCTTCCTCTCTCACTCTAATAGGCGAGCGTTATAGGAAGACGGGTATCCTTTTGAATAATTTCCATTGTACTGCTGCTAAAACTGTAGATTATCTTTCTTCCGGAAGACGCAAGCAAATCCGTTGGACACAAAGACGTTATCGTTTAGAATGACGCTCGAAATTGAATTCAGCTGAGAAATGTACCAAAACGGAAAGGGGAAGGTCGCAAAATGTTGGGAGATTTCCTGTGATACTTTAAACGTATTAGTCCGAATGTCCGATAGCTTCCAGAGAATATGTCGCTGAAATCAAACGGATTAAAAAATCTCTTTATAGTCCGCAAATTTTAATTGCAGAATTCCTCGAGACCGCTTTCAATGATTTAACGATTTCATCTTTAAAATTGTTTCCTTCGCATGGCTACTGATACTCCCTCTAAACACATTTTCATCGGCGTGCATTTTTTCAAGCAGATTTACATCTTGAAATTTTTCGAGAGTGAATTTTTACTATTCTCTTTAGAATAAATATGCACTGTTAGATTTGGAAATTCAGTGTTTAGCGTGTCTGAGAAACACCAAAGTGCCTTTAACTTACGTGGTAAGATAATACTTTGCGACTGCATAGACATTTGAATAATCACGTGTTCGTATTCCCTTGCATATAGAAAGCATCTTGCCATAAGGAGGCAATGCTTTTTAAAAAGCAATTGGCAATTTTGGCGAGGCAATTTTAAAAACTGATTCGGTTTTTGGGATATCAACACAAATGTGTATTAATACTAGTACGATTTGTGGTAGAACGACAGCTGCGTAAATAAATCCTTCTCATGTCATCTTGAGTGCGTGGAAAAAAACTTGGCACCGGAGCGCAGACGGTGCAATATCTGCTCCATACTTCATTTGAAAATTGAGCCTCCAAAAGAGAAATGTCCGAAGGACCTGAGGTTTTTCTTCCAAATCATCTTATGCCCATCCTTAAGGCCCATCCTTGAATTAATTAGGTAATTTCAGCCCCTCACGCATCGCATTAAGTTATTTGGCGCTACATTTGCTCGCAAGTCTTTTATAGCATCACATATAATAAATAATAAATATCTGTCCTCCTTGGTGTAGATGGGGACGCTTGCTAAGTGTAAATTACTCTGTTAGGCCTTAGAAGAACGTCATCATTTCCAAAACCAGAAAATTTGGTAGATTTTCTCTAAGTTGGCCACTCATTGAGGACAGTCTAAATGTTTGTGATATTAAAAGCCATTTCTTTGAAAAATATCCGCGAAAATTAATTTCGAAAATAGCTAATGAACCATTTTTTCATTGCAATGACTCATACTTGAAGCTTTGGGAATTACTTTTTATTCTCCCTCGATCATCAGTGGTAACCAACAGTTATCGTCGATGAGATTTTTATTTAAAAAGCAAACGACAAACAGAACAATTTCGAGTATTAAGTTTCCATTATCTCACAGTGAACTGTGATAATGCCTCATTATGAAATCTTAGAGTGTAGGTATTTTATTTACTTTTCTATTAAAATAAGGTCTAAAGCATATGCTTTGCTGTTGTACTCATAAACAAGATTTCCATGGAGTACATCTTAAAGAAGACATAATAAAAGGAAAGGATACGAAGAGAGCGATCCTCTAACGTTAGTTCCTATTCAGCTAATCCTTAAAGATCAAGTTTACCACACCTAAAAAGCCCCTTTGTTTAATTACATTTGTCTGCTCTCATCCCTCATAAGGGAAAACGGTGGATATTTCCATCTAATGACGTTATTCGTGACGAGCAAGGCAAGAGCCCCCACTCTCTCTCAATGGCGGCGAAACCCATTCCAGAAGAGAAATCCCGTCGGCACTCTTTTCCTTTTTTAATGGACCTCTTCTCCGTTTCTTTCCTCGTTCTTTCCACCATCAACCATCTTGCACCCTCTGCAGCCTCCCAACCTCTACTATTTGTCTCATGCTCCAGTCCAACTGCCCCTGAGGAAAGGTTCCTCACTCCCCCATTCTCTCGCATAACCTCACTTCTATTTAACCCATTCCCTCGAATTACCACTACTTATCCCCTTATCGCAATTTTTACTTACCTTTCTCCTACGTATCTTTCCCTTTTTTTATCATTCTCTAATATTTCCTCCTCATTTTTTCCCCTCTTTCAAATTGCCCTTTCGGTCCCTTTCATCTTTCGTCATCTTCGTAATATTGATTATCTCACAGACTTCTTTCTTTTTAAACAATCAAGTATCCTTTGTCGGTGTTTCCGCCTTCTCTCCCTCTTCTAATCACTTTCAGTAGATGACGTGTATAATTTTTATCACCAAAATTAAATAATACGGATTTTATAACTATAGCCTCATTTATAGAATGGTGATTGAGCGAAGACGAATCACTTTTCGTATGAAAAATTTAATGACAGATGGTAGTTCAACGTATATAAAATCGACAGAGCTAAGTTTTAAAGACATTCCATTATCCACACGATTAATTTCATTCAATTTATAACGTGCACGTAACTTGCATTCAATGAAAGGAATTTTAAATATTTACTAGTTAATGCAAAAGGGATAAATATTTTAGGCTGCGATAACACATACTTCCACAATCATAAACAGGCTTCATATTTAATATTTGTATTATTTTACCAAAAGAAACGGTTTCACGCATTTCTCTGTGGAATATATCCATACTGAGAAGAAAAAACACTATTTAATTCCACTTTAAGTAAACCTTATCCTGAGAAAGGTTTAGCTAACTCGTAATATCTTCAGACCTCCCTTTAAAGTACAATTAAAGGTACATATAAAGAATGCGACTTCAAATACAAATATATACACCATTTCAAACAAGTTATCTGATTTAAGAACTTCATTGGATAAGCATACCTATCTTTCATTTTTGCCAAATTTATTTACGAAACATTTCTTTTAATAATAACTGCAATCTACGTAATACATTTTGACCATAGCTCAAATCACGCCGTCCTGACCCGGAGATCAATTTTTAAAGATTCATCCGCCATTCGAAAACTCCGCTTTAATCTATTACATCCACCTTTTCCCTCACTGCTTTTAAGACTTTCATCTTCATCTCGTCCTTTCCACACATATTTCTTCTCTTCCTGCTCTTCCTTCACAGACGGATGACTTCTCCTCGGCTACCCCGACGTGATTCCCTTTCCAATGGGTTCATTCCCGATGAGGGAATTGAGAAAAAACCGCACTTAGCTAACTCATTGTTTTTTCCTCCTCTTCTTTCCTCGTCTTATTTCCTCCGTTCCTACACACACTTTGTCGTGTTTCCATACAGCACATGTCCTATGGAGCGCGTCTTATACCTGCGATTGCTCCATGCTGAATCAACCATGAGGACTAAAACATAATTCGTTGAAGCTTACTTCAATAACAAATTCTCATATAATCTATATTTTCAATCTTCTATCTATCTATCTATGTATCTATCTATATATATAAAGCAGAAATTCTGTGGGTTTGTGTGTTTGTGGGTTTGTGTGTCTGTTTGTTTGTCCGCGATTGGAGTCCACACCGTTTGTCNGAAGTTGCGAGAATTTAGATAAAATATACGAATATTTAATGAAATTTTGAGGTTGTAAACAACCCGTCTGCCTGACGACCAATTCGATTGCTGATTCCGTGTTCGAGCATTTTTCCGTAAGAATGCATGTGTATATAGGCCTAATTAATAGCAATTAACGATATGAAGAGGAGGAAATTATTCAGAGATTTTAACTATTGCAGTTACGAACAATTTGCAGTGATGAATCTCAGGGTCAACAAATATACGTAGCACCGTAATGAACTAATGGAGATGGATGAGTAACTTTTTGTTAATTCCGACTCTTGGCATATTTTACGATTAGAGCCAGAAGTGGAAAATCTTGCAAACTTGCACATTAACTTGAGAAATTTCATAAGAAGGAAATTCCATAAAGATTCGCATTCTTATCGTTGATTGTAGATTTCGGCTTCGAACTTTGATTAGAAAATTTTTGTTTTCGATAACCTGTCCCATTGGACTAAACTAAGATGCAAGATGTTATTTTCTCTTATGTACAAATAGGTATACTACATTTAATCCGACATCTATTTTCTCCATTGAGAATCAACGGGCACTTCAACATTGCGAGAATTTAGATAAAATATGCGAATATTTTGTGAAATTTCGATGTAGCAGAAATTCTTTGGGTTTGTGTGATTGTTTGTTAGCGATTGGAGTCCACACCGTCTGTCCGATTTGCGTCAAACTTTGTATACCTGTTTTCTGAGATCCGGAAAGAAGTACTGTCACCTTTTCATTCGATAACTTTGCGAGGATTTAAATACGAATTCCTATTATATTCGTAGAATATCGTTTTCGATTCGAAGTTGCGAGAATTTAGATAAAATATACGAATATTTAATGAAATTTTGAGGTTGTAAACAACCCGTCTGCCTGACGACCAATTCGATTGCTGATTCCGTGTTCGAGCATTTTTCCGTAAGAATGCATGTGTATATAGGCCTAATTAATAGCAATTAACGATATGAAGAGGAGGAAATTATTCAGAGATTTTAACTATTGCAGTTACGAACAATTTGCAGTGATGAATCTCAGGGTCAACAAATATACGTAGCACCGTAATGAACTAATGGAGATGGATGAGTAACTTTTTGTTAATTCCGACTCTTGGCATATTTTACGATTAGAGCCAGAAGTGGAAAATCTTGCAAACTTGCACATTAACTTGAGACGAATTTCATAAGAAGGAAATTCCATAAAGATTCGCATTCTTATCGTTGATTGTAGATTTCGGCTTCGAACTTTGATTAGAAAATTATGTTTTCGATAACATGTCCCATTGGACTAAATTATGATGCGAGATGTTACTTTCTCTTACATACAAATATGTATACTATATTTAATCCGACTTCTATTCTACCCGTTGAGAATCAACGGGCACTTCAGCTAGTAATATTATATGACAGGAGACTTTTTCCTGAGATAATTATTCCTCTCTTAATACTTACATTTTTAAGCACCTGAACGGAAAAATTGTCTATTTCTCACCATCCCAAAAGTAAAGCTTTTTACTATTCAGGATAATAGTAGAGAAGTAATTGACAGTTTCTTAATACAAAAGTTCTTTGACTTTTAGAGATGTTATACCGGTAATGAAATATGAATGAACTCACCTATTCGCCATTCCATTCTCCAGATTTCCAATCTTCCTCCGTGTCTTCAATCGTTGTGCTACTCATTCTTCAAGCCTTGTCGTCTCTCCGGGACTCATGTAGGCGCGCCTTACTTCTATCAATTGCTTTGAGGAAGAAGTGCATAACTCAGTTACGTCTCTCCTTATTTTATTATGTATCGTGAATTTTAGTATATAAAGAGTGTATAAATCAGTTAATTCAACATTTTTGGGCATTGAAATTCGTCGTTATAATTCGCTAGTTCGTTAGTACGGAGACGAAAGGATGAGAAGTTCTGCAAAGCCTAGCTCACATTACATCCCTACCATGTTTCCCTGCTCCGTTATACTTGGTCATGATGTAACCACTCTCGAAAAACTGACTCAGAAGAAAGTACTAAAAATAGTCCTGCTGTTTAATAGTCCCGTCTCAGTTTAGTCCAATGGGACAAGTTGTCGAAAAGAAAAATGTTCTAATCCAAGTTCGATGCCGAAATCTACCGTCAAGGATAAGAATGTAACTCTTTATGGAATTTCCTTCCTATGAAACTTGTCTCAAGTTAATGCGCAAGTTTGTAAGATTTTCAGCTTCTGATTCTGGGAAATTTTATCGTAAAATATGTCAAGAGTCCGAATTGATAGTGTACGGAGTACTGAGGCGGTCACCGTATTTAAATAAGTTCACCCTGAGAAGAAGGTGAACGTATTTTTACAATTCTTTGTCAAAAGGCAGAGCAAAAGTAAATCCCGGCGTATGAACCACAACATTTACCATTTAAATTTGTGTTGGTCCGTAGTTCCTCTTAAAACAAGTGAGCCTCACGGAGGACGGTGCTCCGCCGCGAGGATTAAGTCCTTGCAGCGTTTCTGAAAAGTCGGTTTATTTATCGATGGCGCAAATATGCGCAAGGTTTTATTTCAGATTCCTCTTCAGGAGCTTAAAAAAATATCGTGGTATAAGTTATCTACATCTACATAAGTACCCTGCAAGCCGCCTTCCGGCGTGTGGCAGGGGGTTATCCCGTAACGCTAGATGTCACTTTTTACCATTTTCCTCGCTTTATGTAAAAATCTGCTCTAAAATAAGGGTCCGTCATTTTGTTACGTAAATTATGTAAATAATCAATGATGATCCCAAATGCCATGTCTTATGAAGAAGATAGAATATGTTTATAACATGGAGTTATGTTAACCCGATGATTATCTTCACTTGTTTTGTTTGAAATTGAAAATTTTCGCGAAAAATCAGTCCGTAATTTTTCGGAAAATTTGGTCAAGTTTGACCCCCTGTATAATTTTAATGCGTAGGATCCAACGTAAATGACCTCCATAGTCGTATGCAAAATTTATTCAAGATTGGTCATGTAATGTTTCATAGTCCGTACACAAAAAAAGCGTTTTCGTATTTTTGGCCAGCTTTTTTCGATTCTAGCCCACTGTGCGGTGCTACGTATGTTTGTTTGCTCCTGCAATTCATCACTACAAATTGTTCGTGACTGTAATAGTTAAAATTATTGAAAATTTTCCTTCTCTTTACATCGTCAGTTGCTTCTAAATGGGCTTAAATACACATGTATTCTTATGGGAAAATGTATAAGCTCGGAATCAACAATCGCATTGGTCGTCTGGGGGACGGGTTGTTTACAACCTCAAAATGTCACAAAATATTCGTTATATTTTTAACATTAACAATACGACATGTTGATCCAAACAAGATAAAAAATCAGTATCTGAAATTGCCGAATCAATACTTTCAAAAGGTAAATCCAACCATAATCTTTGTTTAATGCAATAATAATCTCTTGCAAAGGTTCATTCTACCATGTTTTTGGTTGGTTCGACCAATGTTTTTTTTCGGCGCAATGGGTAGGAAATCTTGTCAGCCGTACTCTCAACGTTAACGGTACCTCGTTATTCTCGCATGCGTGTAAATTGGTATATTATATTTAATCCGACTTCTATTCTCCCCGTAGAGAATTAACGGGCACTTCAGCAAGTTTTACTATAAAATCTTATTGATTTTTTGCATCAACTCGTTCTTAACATCATTTATTGTGTAATAATATTGGCTCATCTGAACATGAAGAATTAACGAATCTTTTTGTTTCTGAAGGCTTCCAGGACAGTTCTTGATTATCTGATGCCTTGTTATTTATTCTCCAAGTTGAAGGCAATGCAAAATTACAACGGTGTTTATGTAATTGTATCATCTGAAAAACCAGAGTATTTTAACATTTAAATGCAACATCTATGAAGAAGAAAATAACTACATCAGTGCGTGAAATTTAATCGCATTGTGTTATTGAAATACTAATATTTTTAGTGGTAGAAATTGAATCTTTATTCTATTCGCTCAGTCGTCCACTTTGAATCACCATGTGTCTTCGGCTGACCTGTATTTGCGAGAAGGTAAAAATCGTGGCAGTGTTTGCCGAAAGGAGCGAATCGGGAAAAAGTGAGACACTCAGTCATTTAAAATTGTTAGGACATCATTGTGAAGTGAAGATCTTACCCGGAGAAATAAAATAAACCCTTAAAAATCGATAAATGTTAAATCGTTAAATTCGCTAAGTTTTTTCCTCCAGTGTTAGCACAAGATGGACCATATATTATATACCAAAACTTTGAATGGCCCTAATTAAAATTATTACAAAAAATGCAAAGATATAGCAATAAGGTTTAATATAATATTCGTTTATGTGAAATCTCTCATAAATTGAATGAGATAATAACGGGAATATTTGGAAATCAGTGTCACTTTCAATTTAAAATATGAATCGATGTTTTAATACAATCAAATAAAGCAGGCGTATGTAAAATGATTACTTTATTTTTTTTTCATGACAAAAAGAATGGTTTGACATACTTTTTAATCGATATTTGCGATAGGATTCCGTTTAGGTGGAATATTTAGCAAATGACTCAAAATAATTATTCATGCTAAAGGTATGGCTCATATCAAGTTGAGTGAAATTTCATTATCCATTTTTTTTCAATTTTCTCACGTGAAGCTTTCAGTGGCGTAATAGGAAATCCGAGAATGTAGGATAAAACCCGTGTCAGTATTCGACTAAATTTTCCTCGAAAACTCAAATTGAATCATTAGTTTAAAAGAACGTGGAACCCTTTTCGTTCCATTCTCCTCCATAGCCATTATAATGCATTATTGTGAAGTCTACTCTAATTAATCCAGCTGAATTAACTCATTCAGAACATCATTATCGATTCAATGCTCTCATACACCTGGCGCTAGCAAAAATTACAAACAATCATTTTTCATGGAAAGAAAAGTACGCATGGATATAATATCATGTAGCCCTTCTCCGCCTCATAAAATTTCTTTCAAACTGCTTCATAGCACACCCTTCTCTATTTTCCGTTCGTCAACCACCCCCTCTACTCAATATCTTTCTCAACTCACGAATTTGAACTCTTCACGTTCCAATGTACAATTTCAATATCTTATTTTCCCCACCTTATCTTTCCTAGATTCAAATATCTCAGATCATTTCTTGGCAGCGTCTATCTCCTTTCTCTACCCCAAAACCCGACCCTAAGTTCTCCGATTCCACCAGCGCCCTTGTTTCTCCGCGGCATTTATCATATTTTCCGAATTGGGAGCATCCGCCCTACGATTCTTTTGCGATTTCTCTCACCAGTCTTTCCAATTTTTCATCGTCTTACATCTCCTTTCAGCTCATTCTTCTCCAAACACCCGACCAAATCTCCCTTTCCTTCAAATCTCTCGCTCCTTTGCATACCCTTTCTTCTTTTCCTATTTACTTCTTCCTACAAACTCGGCAAACATTTTCCCATCTTTTCCTCAAGATTTTCATCCGAAATTCATTTAATACACCCCTTTAATACATCCCTTCATGTATATTTGATCGATTCGCTCCTCGGAAAATGTTGTCTACGCATTCATTAATTTTTCAACCGTGAGGATTTTTGGGAAACACTCCGAAAGAAACGTGTTTTCTCGCCTCTCAAAATAAATTTTATTCGAAAATATCCGAAATAATATGTATCCTCCGTCGCAGACTGGTAATGTTTGAAAGACTAAAGACGGCTGCAGAAAATATGGGATTCTTATCTCCGAAGCCCGTACTTAAGACTCCGGTATGGTATCTGATGTCCTGAAGCGGATTTCTCAGTAAAAGTAATTACGTTAATTGTAACCATATAGCAAAATCTTCTCTCCGTACCAAAAAAAATCTTTTTTTTTTTTTCAGAAATTCAAAAAATCTAAAGAGAATTTTCGGAATACCTATGGAGATACAGCAATACAGTTGTTTCCATCCCAATTAGCGCAGCGCCGTATTTGACCTCAAAAGAAAAAGCAAGTTCCGCTAAGGTAAGCAAGAAAGTTTGTTTTCTCTTAAGGGAAGAGGTTTGTTTGTATCGTTAGCAGTTAGACTAGTTTTTGTACAAGTGGTTGTTATAAAGTTTTTTATGACTGCATTCCGGAAACAAAAATATACCGAATTCAATGATCCAATCTAGAGAATAAACCGAAATTAGGAAGCTCGAGACCCACTTTTTACACTGATAAGTCCCAACTCTTGGACGTGTTCTAGTGGGTGGAAAACACTGCTGTGTTACGAAAAATGCTTAGAAATTTAACCCTTAACCAGTGACGCGCGACTGGGAGAACTCAATTTTTTAACCATTTTTAAACAGACTGAATGATATTTAACGACATTTTAAAGTTTTAAGCTTACCATCAGCTATCCACTAATTTGAATATTAATTATAACTGCAGAATTTTGACTATAAATCATTGTTTGAAAATAATCCAAAACTTGAAAAGAATTATTCATTTAATAGCCTCGAACGTCTACAATAAGCGGTTTTTCGGAATAATGCCTTTTAGGTATTTTTTGGTATAACATAACATAAGTGTTCTACCTTTCGGTAGGTCCATGTGCCCTAATATTCCCCATTCATAGCCCCTTTCCTTCGCTGCCTGGTAACTTACCCCACCCTTCATTCTAACATTTTTTGCCTTTGCCTTCCCCTCTGTCTTTTCCCTTGCATTCTCCCCTCTATCACATTCTTCATCAATCCCTCTCCTCTCAATATCTGACCCACCCATTTCTTTTGTCGGCGCTTAATTACTTAAATCAAAACCCTTTCCTCCCCAACTATTTCTAGCACCTCTATGTTTGTTTTTCTATCCACCCAGCTCACCTTCTCCATTCTACGCCACACCCACATCTCAAATGCCTCCAATCTTTTGATGTCCTCTTTTCGTAAGGTCCACGTTTCACACCCATACAGCAAAACACTCCATATTAAGGATTTTACCAATCTTTTCCTGATTCCTTTTTCGAGACCCTATCAAATATATATAAATTAGAAAGTTTGTATGTGTGTGTTCACCTAAAACTCGAGAACCCAATGTCGCAAAACATTCAAACTTTGACGATTGTTAAATGTCTTACCTGAACAGATACTAGGCTACTTCTCATTCACCTAACTGTCCCCGGTTCGACTCCAGTCGTTTAAAACTGTTTCCATAAGAAATGCATGTAAAACTCACTTTTATCGCTTGCATAGTTTGTTTCATTTGCAAAATTTAATCAGAAAGAATAGCCGTACGAAAAAGAGACAAGCACCAAAAGAAGGGACATTCAATGAAGATTCTTAATTTGGCCGTTGATTATTGACTTTGATTCGAAATTTCGAGAATTTTGATAAAATATACGAACATTTTGTGATATTTTGTGGTTGTAAACAACCGGTCTCCCTGACGATTAATTCCATTGTTGAATCCGAACTTCTGAATTTTAGTTCACTTTTATCGCTTACGGGGTTTGTTTCTTTTGCAAAAGTAAATGAGAAAGAATAGTTGCATGAAATTGAGAAAATTACCTAGAGAAGGAATATTGAATAAAGGTTCTTATTTTGGTCGTCGAATTCTGTTCAAAATTGCGAAAAATTAAATAAATATGCAAAACAATGAAACTGTTCTAAAATGTTGATGTAGTAAATTGGTTGTCTCCCTGAAGAGTAATTCCATTGTTGAATTCTAGCTTATGAATTTACTAACAAGAATACATTGGGAATTATGGTCCATATAAAGTGCATGGTAAGCATTAATTCTCAGTAATGTGAAAAGGAAGAACTTTTATGAGATTTTAGCATTTGCAGTGTCGAATGATTTGCATTGACGAATCGCAGGGAAACACGCACGACCATTTAGGAGTGTTTTATTAATCAGATCATTTCTGCCAACAGGATTTCAAAATGATGGAATTTCTAAATATTCTTTTCGTTGAGTGAATCTACCCGTAAATCAACGTGCCTATCATAAAATCCTATTGAAAATTAAAGTTAAATCAGAAATAATGCCCGNGTGCGAGATGTGATGTATCTTCAAAGTTATCTAGCTACAAGTAGAAACCAATGGATAACGGATAAGAGCTTCTTTTTGGAAATAGGGTAAAGGCAGGAAATATTCTAAGCATATATATGTGATTAACGTCTACATTTATAACCAATTTAATTACTAGCGTACTTGTCTTAAATAAAAAATGACCATTTTTTCGTAATTTAAACATAATACTTAAAAGTTAATAGTTAAAATTGATCCGTAATTCTACTTTTATTAAAGGGAGTATTTTGTTTTCTTCAAAGCTTGTTATGTTCCACATCATGTGGAAACAGCATATGTCACGTGAGGTCTCACAGACCGTCCATGAACTTTAACTGTAATTTTATAGAAATAAAAAAGAAATAAACGAAGTAATTAGAATGCTATACCCTACATAAAGTTATCTAAGAAGGTAACATAAATACAGATTTTTTGAAAATCAAATACTTTTATTATACACAATTTAAAAATCGCCGCGGTCCCTCGAACCGCGCGTCACAGGTTAAGTGTTAACTGACAGTGTTTATCTTTGGTTTAATTTTGCTCAGTCCCTGTTTAGGTGATGATGTTTCGAACAAATGAGTAAAAAGTTAAACTTTATAGTTTGCTGTGCGTGATATACTTCAGTATATTTTCATTATTTCCAGACACGGAGTGCAATAACTTTACATCAATTTACAAAAACTCTACGTATTCCATTAATGGATAAATTAAAGAAAGTAAAGCAAATACCTATAAAATTAAGTAAAGCATATGTTTCGTGAATGTAAACAGAAAATACTTATAGAATAATGAATACTTGAGAACAGAAAACACTTATAGCGTAGGCTGTTTCCTTAGATCGGAATACTACACTGAAATTTCATTATAAGGTTCGCCGCGCGATCCTACTTCTCGTTGCAGAATTTGCATCACCGCCAGCTGGTTACAGGTACTGAGCAATTTTCCCTTCCTTACACACAGTATCTTAGTGTCTCACAAAATCAATTCGTGCAGATAATGCTGTACAACGACGGCCCGTCGAGAGAACCACAAAAGCGCCGAGTGGACAAATCGGGAAGCAGAAGGGAGGACTCTTCAGTACAATCCTTTCATGTAAGCTGCGCGCTTGATGAATATGGAAACCACTTCTCATCTCCGCTTTCCCTTTCAGCGCCCCACAAATCCACCTCTCCCTCCAATCTCATATATCTAATATGGCGAGATTTAATGGTCGTAACTCTATTGTGAAAGAACTCCAGGCGAAATTCAATAAACGAGGACTAGAAAATAGCTAAACTAATTTTCGTCACCGCCTTATGAAGGCTTTCAATCACCTTACAAAGACTAATATTTCTTTTGTGGTAATGCCTGACTGCACACTTGCGTGGTATCACATCAGCATATATTAACTTTATCTATGGTGTTGACATGCAGGTAACATCCACATATGCATCAGTTGAATTCGTTACCAATATTCCAAGCGAAAATTAGATGATATCTACAGAGCTTTTTAGGTATTTTTGAATTCATAAAAAAAATTACTTTGCGTCCTTAGAATTGCGAATTTAGCGAAGGAAACTTGCCCTTGTTCTTTGAAATATTAAAACGACAGACTAAAATAAATAAATAATATAAAATAAAATTTTCTCGGTGATACTGCATCTCTTATAGGTTAAACGAAGGATGGAACTTCATAGTCTCAATTTTCGCCTAATGAAATCCTCTGTATGTGTGTAGTATATCTTTTGTTATGCAGAAATAGAGAACTATCTCACCCAATCAAAAGTGGAAGTTGCACAACATGTGAACTTTAATAATATATGCGTATGGTTAATTTATCTGATAATTAATAATAGCTGAAATAATTCAAGATACTGAGTATTGCTTCAATACACAATAACGTTTGAATACTAATTATCATAAGTTCAAGTCAGTCCTTTGGAAAGTCCCGAAACACAAGTTATTCATAGATCTCTGTTTTCTATTATCCCTTAAGGAAACAGCATTTAATATCTTTAAGCTCATTCATTAGCTTCGGTTACTAGGCGACCAGTTCCTTAACGTTCTAGCAAGTAACGTCAATTTCTCGAAAATTTTATTTCACTTACTTAACTACGAATCATGCTACTCAGCGATAAGGTATAGCCCCATCTCATGCTGTATTAATTAAGGGTTTATGATGGAGTAAGAGGCAAATAAAAATCTTTCTAGTACGGCAAGTATAATATGCAATCAACGTGCATCAAGCAACAGTGACAAAGGCAACTACGATATTAGAAAAGGAAAAGACTCTAAGACGTGTAATATCTCTTTGTAACGTATATAATCATTTTTAATTTAATTTATTAATTTAATCGATAAGAATGCCAGAAAAAATTATATTCCGCAGTTACTTAATAGCCGGTAATTAATTAAGCCTCGTATTTAAGAGATTATCATCCTCTTTGAGATATTAATCACGTTGATTTCTGAAATAAAAGCGTCCAGAGTAAATATCTCAGCCTTAATTTAAGCGCATAGCCTGGTACGGGTATTAAATTTCGAGAAAATATTCCTGTTCCTTTTTTCTGCGACTTCAAAATTCCTGAAATAGTCACGCGACGATTTGTTTTTCAAGTGTTTTTCCAGAAAAGTTTGAAAGAAAGCAATCGGCGGTCAATTAAATTCTCTTGTCAAAATGTATATCTTAACATTCATACTGTTTTTTTTTATTCAGCATTGATTCTTCATTATCATGATTCTGGTCCTTTTCTTGCTTTTTGTGGTCTTTTGAAAGCACGAATGAAATGCTTAATTTTCAAAAGAAATAACCGGCTCAAATCTAAAATGAATCTTTCTTGATTAAACAGGGCTGCTTAGTCGGTCCGTGATCTGTGTTAGGTGTAACATCTTTCAAAGAATCTTACAAAAATAGTAGTTCCCAAATTTTGATACATAATTTCAAATATTCAGCAGTTCCAATTACAAAAGGAACTTTAATCCTTCATTTTAACTTGGTTTTATAGGGTTCTTTCAGGGAAATGTTTCCATAATTTTATCCATGTTTGTATGTACAGTATGCATTATATTCCAGAGATAATTTTCAATCTAACATTAGTATTTATTTCTCATAAACTTAAACAGGCAAACAATTTCTAGTGCGAGATGTGATGTATCTTCAAAGTTATCTAGCTACAAGTAGAAACCAATGGATAACGGATAAGAGCTTCTTTTTGGAAATAGGGTAAAGGCAGGAAATATTCTAAGCATATATATGTGATTAACGTCTACATTTATAACCAATTTAATTACTAACGTACTTGTCTTAAATAAAAAATAACCATTTTTTCGTAATTTAAACATAATACTTAAAAGTTAATAGTTAAAATTGATTCGTAATTCTACTTTTATTAAAGGGAGTATTTTGTTTTCTTCAAAGCTTGTTATGTTCCACATCATGTGAGAAAGATAATCTCAATCTTTTTTTTCGCCATTAATGATAGGCGTTTCATATTCTATATCAATGGATTCTAACGCCGATTAATCCTGAAGGATTCACCAATGATTGTCAAATGCAATGTCACATTTTCTTTAGATTCTCTACCCATTTTGTTGTACATCATTATCTATCCATTTAATTTCTCAAGCCTCGGCCCACTTTCGCCTATCAGCCTCAGCTCCTACGGATTCTCTTCGCATACTAACGCGCGATCTTCTATTCTCTATTTCCGCCCGATAGCTCCGCTGCATCCTCATTCGCTTTCGAGTCGTATTCGTTACAACTCCTGCTCATCCGCAAGCCCATCAAGGCGCCATATTCCCTGGATCTTACTTCCGTCGCCAACTTCATCAGCGCCATCCCATTTTCTCGTAACATCTTTGTCGTGGTTTCCTGAGGTAACTTCCTCCTCTAATTTCCTATTTCTTCCAGAGTACGCCTTTCTTTAGCTCTGATGTTTCCTAATCTTGGCTGTCTTAATCCCTGTAAATAACGTCTCATTTCATCAAATGCCCCTTCTGTTTCTCAGCCACTGGCACTCCCTTCTCAGACTTCATTCCTGACGCCCTAACATTTCATTTTATTGCCTTTTGTTATAGTTCCCTAGAGCAAATAATCTCAATTCACCATGTAACATGTAGGCGTGGAAATTGGGCCCTCTTTGGCGACGGTAACAGCAATTTGATCTTCATTTATGGATTGGAAACACCTTTCTCTCCTGAGATAAAATTGGTCAGTTCGTAATTCGATATCCATTGAAAATTTACAGTGCAAGGAAATATAATGAGATATAATACAATGTAACTTGAATATTTTCAGTGATCTTTCCAATGTGTAATGACAAACTAATTCTCTAGTCAATGTTGAAATGGTGTCGGCAGATTCATAATTTAGTGTAGGCAGTTACGATAAACTTTAAGAAAGCTGATAATTTTGTCACGAGAATAAAGGAGTACAAAGCGGTGTATATTATTTTTATGTGTATTATGAGCATAACTTTAATTTCTTCAGTATTTTCTTATATATTCATCCTTCCATTTATTTAATGATATTCTATTGGTGTAATAAAGTGGATTTTTCGCATATTTTTGCAGACCCTCATCACGTAAAGATTTCGCTATTCTTCCTTCACCTCTAAGCCCCCACGGCTATCCGTATATTGGATTTCTGTTATTAATAGATACGATAAAGTGTAAATAATTTGAGTGAAAAACTATGTTGAAATATAAAAACTTCATCGTAATTTCTTTTCCTTCTCGTCCCTTCATAAAACAGTCGGTTTTATGCTATCCAATTATTTTTAAAAAATTTAAGTCATAGTCGAGAATATCGAACGATACATCGCTAGCTTGCCTTATGACCAATAGTTTATGATATAGATCCACGAAATTCTATCCTTATTTCTGAAATTTAGTCTCTATTCCAATTCCTGTCGTTCCTCACGTACTTTATTCATTCCAAGCGCTTTTTCCTTTTTATGCTCTTAATAATTACGTCGCGAGACTGCTCTTTTTCATCCTCTCATCGGTAATTATCCCGTAACTGACTTTAAAAGTATTCCCCCGGTCCAGGTATGTCTTGATTAAAGAAATGGCGGCCCTCCCTGTATTTACGTTTAGTTTCCCATCTCCTCATCGTCCCTTATCGCTTGCTCCTCACGCCACTCCGGACCACCCGAATCTATTTTTTCACTTTTCCTCTTCATCTCCAACCTTATTGCGTCATTATCTCTTTCGGTCATTTTTTCATCATCCCCTTATTTCTCTTCATCCCCTATTTCTCTTTCGCTTCTGCATTTGTTCCTCTTCAATTTTCTAATTCTCCACCCAATTTCTTCCTCGTTCGTTATTCTACGTATTCGCCTCGTTTTCCTTCGGTCCTCTTTTTATCTCACTCATTTATTCTCCTCACATTTGCGAGGTTAAAATCTCATTTCACGAAAGACAAGGGAGCACAGACGCCGGCCAATATTCCTTCAATTAGTTATATATTTCGTCCACTCCGCCTCGAGGCCAGAACACAGTTTTTTAATGAAAAATACTGCAGTTGATTTGAAACGAGGAGTTTCCACGGAGTGAATTTTTTAAAAAGGAATATGAAGAATGGGAAGAGAACTTTTCAGGCGAGGTTAATTCCTCCGCATTCTCTCCCTCATCTTCCCTCTTTCGCTTCATAAGTTCTCTCCGATTATTTTCCCTTGCTTTCATTCTGCTCTTTCAGAGAGAAACCCGCTTTGCCCTCTCCGTTCGATATTTCATCTATCTCCGTCACGCCTAGTGATTATCTTTCGCCTTTCACTTTCTTGCATCACTTTTTATTTCATTGAAGCCTGTATTTTATTACTTTTTGCTTGGTATAAAATATTGTTATGGCTCTACGCCACAAAAAAATAAAATTTATTGAATTACAAAGAAATGGAAGGTAAGTTCTTTTTTCCAAAACTTTTCCAAAGCTTTGAAAATTATCAGAAATCTATCATGCAAACAAAAAGTTATTCTATGTTTAAAATGATGCTATATATATATCCATGGGTAAGCAACCTTGCTACGTCACTGAGTTATTTATCGATGCTGGAATGTTTATCATGCCAGCCTAGCAACGCGATGGTCCTGTATTTCCTGCTTGGTGGTATTTCTTCCTGCCCCGAACATGGTTGGTCTCTCTCTGTAATTGTCCAATAATTCGATATTTGTAAGCTACCAAGTATTAGAAAGTTATAATACGTCGTATTCGGTTTATCTAAACCATATAAGGCGACATCGCTTCAAATACACTAAGACTAAATGAGTCTTTTTGATTCTCGTTTCAAATTGATTAGCAATCTCAATTGATGGCATTACTTACAGAAATTGGCTACCCGGACTCACACAATAATGACCAAGTCACTAAGAGAGATATTTCATAGACTCTGATGTTCGGCTTGAATGATATAAGGAATATTCTATGAGCTTCAAGATCGATGGTAAAGGGTATATAAATATGAACGTTTTTTTTTCTATAATCAACGATCCTAACTTGGTGTGATTGGGCATAAAAGTTTTTAGCCGTGTGCCATAAATTTAAGATTGTTTGAACAGAAACCACGAATTATTCTAAATTAAATTTCTAATCGCCATTTAGGCTTCAGCTTCATAAATATGAAAATCTTATTTATAAAAAGCAAATGTCTGTCCATCCGTCCATATTTCCGTTCCCCTATTTATCTCAGAAACGGCTTTACTTACAGATCTGAAACAAACTGCCTTGTGTTTCTACGATGCTGAAAACCTCAGGAAAGCTATTCTCATCTCTGTAAAGACCCGGGTTCGAACCCAGGAGCCCATAATACGTTTCCATAAGAGATGAACGTAAAGTATGTTATCACGACTTGCAGAGGTCGTTTCTTTTACAAAACAAAAAATTAAACTAAATAGAATCAATTGTCCTACGAAATTCAAGAAAGTGTCAAAAGAAACAAAAATGATCATAGAATCTTATTTTAGCCGCGAAACACTTATGTAAATCCGAAATTTTGAGAATTTTGATCAAACACACGGAAAATTTGTAAATTTTTGGGAAGTAAACAACCAATTCCTTTGACGACCAAGGCAATGCCCACATAAGTGCTCGTGGATAACCAGTTCTTATATTTTTCTCTAAGAAATGTACGTAAGGTAGGCTTTCATGACTTGAAAGCAGTAGAATAAATATTGTCTATAATCGTAATAAATATATCGATTTTACGACGGAGTTTCTGGCTTAGAATGACCAGATATATACAATAATAGATATATTTTTAAACTAAATTAAGTTCCATTTACTAATTTACTAATAAGTACATAATCAATAGATTAGTTATCAATAGAATAATTAATAGAAGTCAATTTTACCTGCTGTTATACCAAAAATGTTGCTGAAGCCTCAATTCATACTTCATTTCCCTTCATTTAACTTTGCCTCCATCGGTGTGAATCGGTCGCGTCTATATTTCTTTCGTATAAAATAAACCTGAGCAACTTACTTCTTCTCCTTCCATCTCCGTTAATCTCTTTACTGTGTCCCATCTCTTTCTAGGTATCGCTCTTCCTCCAACAAAACTCCGCAAACCGTCTTTTATAAATCTCCAGGGGTAAGCCTTCCTTCGGTTAGCCTTTACTTGACCTCCCCATGCCCTCCGGAAAATCCACCCGACGGCGCGGTGGAGTGGTTCATGTGTGAGAGAAAGATACATCTTTTCCCTCGGCGGGATTCCCCCTCATCCCTCCGCAGGAAAGAAGGGAGGGAAGCGCGCTCCATGCAGGATAACGTTTCAATCTAATAAGATCCCCGACGCGATCATTTCAACTCAGGCGTTAAGTGACTTCTCAGCCTTTATATAACGGGTCGCATATTCCCGAGATGGAATTCGGGAACGGATCGATGGCAGCACCCTCTCGCGTCGTTGATTGCGAACCCTTTGTTGGGATAAGACGATCGCAAGGAGGCTGAAAAAAAAAGTTCCGATTCCATCGTATGCCCTTCTTCTTTTTCGGGAGATTATTATGCAGTAAATGGGAATCCGAGAGCCCAAATTGCATCCAACGGTTTTCATTTCGTTTCGCGGTTGTTTTTGTTCTAAGAGATTAATTATCTGAGGTTAATGAAGGATATTTGACCCGATCGAAAGAAGACGGGGAAATAAAGAATTTGTAATTAAAGATTTTCAAAAAAAAGAATGAGTTTTGAATGCTAACGATGAGAGGGCTGGGCAATTCAAATAATGGAAATTTGAGTTGCTGGAGAACTGCATTTTTATTTGAATTTGGAATATTTGAACGGAGTAAAAATTCCTTCCAGATTGGCGTTATTCTGCGCAATTAAAAAAATATGGAAGAAACTTCCAATTTTATAGAAATCATTAATGCGGTTTCTATGCGGTTACAGTAATAATGTGGGTAACTCGTTTTATAGCGGAAAATTTATATCTGTGTGGCAAAGCCGATAAACATCGCTGATGAAAGGTATTTTGAAATTTTTGAAGTACTCAAGTTATAAATAATTAATTTATGCTGTACTTATTTATGTCTTATTTTCAGTCAGCTCTTTCGTTTTGATGAAAACTTTATGTAGATCATCCGATTAATCTTCTAGTTCTTAAGAGCCTCGAGACATTGAATTTATTACACACTCAAATCCTATTCACTACATCAAATCAATTTTGTGCATTTTTTTGGTGGAATTCCAGTAAATAATTTTACTTTTTTCACCTATTTCGTCATAATTCTAGGAGTAGAATTTTGACCTACTTACGTCGAAAGATATTATCCGTAAGTAAGTATACGTCATCCTAAATCGTGGCAGGATACAATACTTTTCGCGTGATCCCTGACAAAAGGTATTCTTTTCGTGGGCAATGAATAAAATCCTTTTCTTTTATTTTCCGGTCAAGTAAAGGTTTCTCATTAGTAAATAGGGGCAGTAGTAATCAGGATTCGTGACTTTTCTCTGTCGATATAACGGTTACAAAAGAAGATTAATGGAAGTGACTCCCGAAGGAAATAATGCTCTTTATTTAATAAGGTTTGTAATCCGTAAGACTACGTAGCGCTTCAATATTTTTTTCCGTGGGTGTCGGAAAGCTTCACTGGCTAAAAATTTGTAGAGTAATGAATGTCAAGTATTGCTGAAAGAGTCGATTATTTTATGTTTCCTAGGGACTTATACATTCAAATATAAGATGGCATTCATGAAAATTGAAAAAAAAATGATTATGACACGGTTCGTTAAATTTGCATTTGTTCGATCATACCTCAGGTCTTGATTCCACATCAACCATGCATTGAAAAGTTACTGAACGATACATTTCCCAAGCGTTTCCTATATTACTAGTACTTTTTAGAAACTCAGCTTTCTCTTGCTGTTCGCAAACTTAAAGTATGGAATCTATTTCATCTAAGTTCACCAATCAAGTAATTAAAAATAGAATTAGTATCGATAAGGGTGCTTCCACAGCTGAGCTCATTTTGCATCAATGGGTCCCCACCGGGAATCGTGCCCGGGACTGTTTTAACCAAGGTTGAACGCGTTGCCCACCTGGCTCCACAATCAATATCAGATTTCCCTTCAGTCATTTAATTTCTTTAGAATGATTTCCCATGCATGATAATAATGTCTTTATTTCAGGCGAATTTTGGGCTAATGGGACCACTCTTACAATAAACCTTGTAAGAAAGAACACAAACAAACATGCCCTAACCATGATTCGAACCCAGGACCTCGGCGTTGCTAGGCTAGCACGCTAACACTATCCCATAATGGGATAATTCATATGGTTGATAGAGAGTGGTAAATATCCCAGCTTGGATTTTTGCATCCTCTTGTGAATAACTCCCAGCCATACTATTCTCAAACATTAAAAAAGCGGGCTATGTACTTTCAAAAGTAACTTCTGATTACGAAAATTAACTTTGCTTTCTTTGCAGTGAGGTAAATCTTGACAGATATTGCAACTTTTCATTAAATATTTCAAAATTGGTGATTGAGATTGTAATGACTTTTCATTTTTTCTAAGAAAGGGTGGCTTCCGATTAACACAACGGTTCAATTTTCCTGCTTCGGCGAATTCCAATTCCGAACGTTAAATTTGACTGCAGAATACATTCCAAATGGAGCGGATTTGGGTTTTTCATCGTCTCTGGTTGAAATTAGGGTAAAGAGTTAATATGAATGCGTCTTGCGGTTGGCGTATTTTTACTAGGTTACGAGTGTTTGCACATCGGAGTCAGCAATTCCAATCCATCACCTACCCTTATCCTCGATTTTCTTTCGTCGAAGGAGCAGAAGAGGGATACTGGAGTATCTTGTTCTCGTTTCTATTAAAATCGCCATTCGAGCGATGGATGATTTTTTCTTTCCTTAATACCATGGGGTATTCTAAGGTATCTGTAGCTGACGTGGACGAAGTTACGAGTGTAGTGCAAACATAAGGTTAATATTAAAATTTATCGTGGTCTAATATTAGCTGTAGACGCAAATCATATTCTCAGATCCCTGCTGTTAAATCTCTGTTATGAGAATGTCCATACCTTCTGTAACACTCGCTCGTTCATTTTATACTGGCTGATATTAAGTTATCTAAGATTTACAAGTTACAAGATAGTCACAATCCATCATCACAAAGTTTTATTGTTTCACAAAATATTCGTCTATTTAATCAAAATTCTCAAAAATTCAAAATTTTGATTCTAAACCCATAATTCATGAGAAGAAAAAGAATTTTTATTCAATTTCCCTTCTTTTGGTGCTTTTCTCGATTGCATACGGCTTTACTTTCTGATTTAATTTTGCAAAAAAGAAACAAACTATGCAAGCGATAAAAATGAGTTTTAAATGCATTTCTTAAGGAAACAGTTTTAAATGTATGGACTCGAACCAGGGACAATTAGGTGAATGAAAGTATACCTATTATCTGTCCGGGGAAAACATTTAACGGTCTTCAAAGTTTGAAAGTTTTGAGACATCTTGTTTTCGAGTTATAGGCGAACATACGCACACATACATGCATTAACACAAACAAACATCCTACTTTTATTAAATGAGTTTTTATTACAATTATAATTTTGTAATTAAAAAAAATTGTTTTCATGGATAGATATTATGTTAATAGAATATTTTAATCCGCAATCGGCGGTTTCTTGGTATAAATTTTTAATTTATACGGGAATAAAGCACGTTTAGAGATGATGTAGCGGATGTAATGCGTCCATCATGCTACATAGACCGTTCCGATAATGCGCGAAAGATCAGAGAAATAGATGCCAGAACGAATAGATTCAAGAACTCATTCTTTCCGCGAACGATACGCGAAAATAATCGATTAGGGAAATAGAGTCATGGTGCGTGCACCCCCTGCCACACGCAGAAAGGCGGCTTGCAGGGTAAAAACATAGACATAGACATTAAGTGAAGATAAATTTATCTGTTCCATCTACATATGTATCCTGCCAGCTGGGGGGCAGGGGGTACTCTACTTCCCTAATGGATTTCTTTCACGTATCCTTGGAAAAGAAAGGAATTTTTAAACGACTTGTTCTAGTACATCTACATCTACATAAATATCCTAGAAGCCACCCTTCGACGTGTGGTTGGGGGTGTAAACACCAAGCGTTTGAGTTACCTCTTCTCAGCTTAATGTTATCGCGTAACTTTCGCGGAAAGAATGAGTCCCTAAAACGACTTGTCCTCGCATCTATTTCTCCTATTGTACGCTCAGTGTCGGATCGGCCGAAATAGTAGGAGTGTAGCACAATACCATTTACGTCACCCGCAAATGTACTTTGTCTGAAGTTAGCAAACAACTCAAGCCTGCCCAGCTGCTAGTCTCCTTTCTTTCCGGGATTCTCAACCTGCGTCTGAGAGCTTTTGCGTAACGCTTGCTTTACTATCGTTGCACTTTTTAACAAATCGTATCGCCTTGCGCTGCTCTTTCTCGAGTTCGCGAGCATTCGTTTCATAAGCTGGGTCCCATATACTCGCCGCACATTCCAGTTGACTCCTAACTAAGGATGAAATAACATAGCTCTCTAACCTTTTCATTGCATCTACCTACAATGCGCATCATAAAACCGAGCTTCTTAGTTGCATTACCGCATATTTTTCGTATATGTGTGCTATAGTTAAAGTTATTTGTAAGGGTGACTCCGAGATATTCAACTGAGTCGACTACATTTGTATTCGTTTCAATTCTTTTGTACGGTTCTCACGTATTTGTTCATTCCTTTCGAAGAAGTTTACCACAGAGTATTTACTTACATCAATATCAAGCTGCGATTTTTCGCACCACCTTTGAATATGAACTAAATCGTTTGAGAGTGAAACGATCACTTGAAATCACTTCGTCACTTGAAATGTCCCTATATATTATTATTAGACCGATTCATCCGCAAATAACCTCACACTGCAATCAAACTTGTCGCTCAGGTCATTGATAGGAATCAGGAAGAGCAGAGGTCCAATAACGCTCCCCTGAGGTACGCCTGAGGTGACTCTGACTTTATCCAAACTAACGCCATCAAGTACCACTTGCTGTTCACTCTCGTATAGGAAATTCTGGATCCAATCAATTACTTCCTTATTAATGAATTCTAATTTTAATTTNGCTGTTCAGTCTCGTATAGGAAATTCTGGATCCAATCAATTACTTCCTTATTAATGAATGCTAATTTTAATTTAAAATTATTTTGTTGTGAGGAACTCTGTCGAAAGCTTTCTTGAAGTCAAGGAAAATAGAGTGCACTTGCTTTTTGCTTTCGGAAGACTTTAATCGTGTTTAGAGTATTATGATGGTACAAAAATAGAATTATGCGTAAGCTCGGTGAATATTTTCCAAGTTTCTTCGGTAGACACTTGGGATATATGCGACTTTAATGAGTAAAAATTGGTATTCGATTCCTCATTGTATCCCTCGAAATTTACTTTGAAAAAGGGATTCATTTTACCTTTCGGTTTTTTGGCTTGTTTAATTTTATATCGATGTGCATGAATACGCATTTATGTTCTCCAACACTCTAGTCATTTGACTCTTTGTCGCTCAGGGAAGAGATCGAGTATATTTTCCCCATAGATGGAGATTTTACTGTATGGTTTAGTGCGTTTTTTTGAAACTCCTTTTCTGGTACCTGTATTCGCTCCAATTGAATCGGAATTTGAATTCAAATTGATGCATCAGTGAACCTTTCTAAAGACCTCAATGCAAGTGTCTAGTGAACTCAAGCTGTTTTCACCGTGGGAGCCGGAAAATTAAGCCGCGAAATTGCATAGTCACATTTCCTCTCTCATGAACTCATGACCTGTTTAGAGTAACGGAGTCAACAACGAGGCGTGAGTCGCCTTCCACATACGGTGCGACTGAAATATTCTTTGCGCCGAGGAAGATCAAAGGTGCGTTTCACTCAATAATCATTGTGTAACATTGGAAGCAACCAGCCGTCGCCGTAAACTACTTCTCCACTGTTTTACTGCACGTCCGGAATCAGCCAAAATGGCCGCCCCACTTGACCAGCCACCTCAGTAACTGCCAACCTCGCTCACTCCTCCGGCTGTGGAATGCACATACTTCCGAAGCAGCGTCTCCTGGGAGAAGGGTTGTTGCGCAAACAGGTATGAAGTGACACTTGCCAATTTCCCTCCCGTTTCCTGCGTACATCCTGCTTAGTAACGTAAAATGGGACTCCGTCGAGCCCTACCAAACCCGAGATACTGTGCACCATTCATTCAAGTCATTTCATTCGCCATTGAGTTTTCATTCGCCATTGAGTTTTCATCCGCTAGCCTCCGATTTTGCTCTCAATTCACAGAAATGAGCACTGAGTCCCAAATGACAGAGACTCTTGTGAATATCTAAATTTATAATAGGTAACTCTAAGAGATCGCGCTGCGACTTCCTTATCAATGATTAAATTGTAAACTTAAGAATTGGAAATTTTGCTAGCCTTTATCTATATCAGCAACTGTAATATTTACACAAATGTGTAGTGGTACTTTTACGATTATAGCTGACAAATTGTTGCGTTAAAAGTTTTTCGGAATGATTTTAAGGAGAAACGCGTTTTAAGAATAACTAGGAAAGGGTGAGGATATTTTGACTTTACACATTTAAGGCGGGATAAGTATCTCTATAGACAATGGAGGAATCGACCATAGAGACTACCATAGACGACCATAGAAGTAACTGGAACTTGAGCTCCACTTTCAGCACTGAATTGAACGAATAAGCTTTAGTTTTTCGGGATGCTTATATCCGTGTATGACTGGGACTTGGCCAAGATTTACTTTTCCCGTATTAGACATCAAGCGGGCTTCAGGGGATCAAGTGAAACCTCTCTTCCATTACTTGAGAACGTTGAATCTCTAACGTTGTCATCCGCGGCATGAAGGAGTTCTGACCGTTCTAATTTTCTCTTAGTAACATTAGTCACATCTTGAACTACTTCGCGTGCAGGAGACTGTAAACACAAAGTCATTGACTGAATAAATGCAGGATCGCGTTTCATAAGAAAATATGTCAGCATTCGAGTCATCAAGTACCGAAAATTGACGTGAAGCTTCGCGAGTTGAAGGCGTGGCTTCAATTATCCTTCAGAGGATTACTTCGGAACCTGAGAGCTCACAGGGGACGCTTGCTTGGACCGCCATGCACGAGCGATGTAATTTTGTGGAATAATTCAAGCCATGTGAACATCATGGATTCAGTGTTATTGTGTATTTTTGTAGCGGATCGATACCAGCTGATTAAATACTTTTTCAGTCGATGTTTTAAATTTTGTCTATCATGGAAATGATTCAAAAAGAGAGTATGAGTCCCTATTTAAACGGTATTCGAATATTTACACTTCTGTAGTCATAATTTAAATACATACGCAGAGAGCTGAAATTGTACATGAAAAGAAACATGAGGGCAACAATATTTATTTATTAAAATGTCAAGAGAGGTAACAAATATTTAGAGTATTTTTGGGAGCAATTTTTTTAAAATCAGCTCGTCACTGTTCAAACTCTGCAGAGTGTTGTAATTAAGTTAAGTTGGAAATTCGATGATTCCATCTCTTGCCAAAGCAGTAGTTATTGTGAAAATGTGACCGTTTAAATTAAAAAACAGGTTTATAATTCGTCACGAAAAACTTCGGGATAAACAGCTGTTGTATTTCAATATTCTATGACTTCGCAGCGGTTCCGCGAGGAGAGTGGTTCCGTCATCACGTCTGTGCCACTATTTACCCGATGGATCACAATTTCAGGAATGCACAAGTGAAAATGGGTGCACGGCGTGGGGAACAGTGCTTTTCACCAAAACAGAGCATGTAAAATACGGTCCCAAGGTCAGAGCAAACATAGCTCTCGATGCTAAAAATACGGTCTTCCTACTCCAGCAGCAGAAACACAGTACGGCAGAATGAGAAAATATTCCCGTACGTAGAAGGAAGTAATGTAACAGAATTACAAAGAGAATTTTGCATTCCTACTAAAGTTATAGCACCTTTCAGTGGACAGTCGTGTAATCACTCTAGACTGTATAACGGGAAGCTAATATCATAAAATTATTGATAATTACTTCAACCTTCACCTCGTGAGGCCTGTTTATCCATAATTGAATTGAAGCGTTCGGTAAAATTTATATGAAACGCTGGGAATTTTCCGCGCCGTTCTTTTTTATTAAATAGTGGACAATATGGCCTATAAACGTTTATTTTTTTAATCCTACGGTGTATTCAAGCATATATTTTATTGGATAAAATGGAATTCGAGAGATATCATGAATGTATTTCCAGGCATAAGAGAAAAAAGACGAGCTGATCATCTTTAAAGCATTGAATTCGCACATCGTACATTCGCAATTCGCACATCGCAGCGAATTATTTATATTGATCGCCAAAACTTTATTTTAAAAGTTAACTTGTGGAATGGCACAGTTCGTAAATCATTCTTGATGAGAAAGACAATTCCACTTTCACGAGCTCAATAAAGAAAAAATCTCGACGACGGTCATTCTCAAACATTTTAATTTCAAAGTTTTAGTTCTCAAAGAGCTTTTTGTCTTTGCTTTCAAGAATCGCACCTCTGAATTTCTTTCGAAGGGCATTGTGATAGGTATCGTACCTCGCGCATCTGAATACATTTTTACAGCTGTTCATTGGGCTATTTAAACTTGAAAATCTATTTATAAATAGAAACGTTAATCGACAGTTAAAAAACCTAATTTGAAAGAAAAACGATCGAATAGAAAAGTTCGGTGATCGATGTGTGTGTGCGCTGATCCGTTCATCTAATAACAATGCAAGTATCGAGGCATTAAATATAATTAAAGGATTAATGTTCCTATACAATTGTTATGCTATGAAACAAAATTTGTTTCGTAAGTACTCGATCTCTTTTAAAGGCTAATCCAACTATTAGCGCGACCACAATCCGGAAAACGGGAGGGATTAAATCGTGATTCAGAATCGTTTAAACATTGCGAATAAGTTGGTTTGTGTTCTACTCTTCCCAAATCAATTTAAATTCTTATTGCTAATCAGCCGATTCGTAATATTAATTTCAAAACCAGTAACCTCATCTATATTTCTCTTTACATCATTACGATTAGCCACGTTTAAATTAGGAGCCATTACTTTTTGACACTTTAATACTTGACATTCCGTATTTAATAACGTAAATTTGTACCCTTGTCTTTCAATCGATGCTCCGCTTAATTTAGAACCACGTTTTTATCTTTATCGGTACAACGAATGTACATTTGAGCAAACGATCCCTCCTCATTCTTTGCAAATTTCCCCCGGGCACTCCCCTAAATACCTCTGATTCGCAATCCTTTCCATCACTCACAGCACCGCTACGTTTAGCAACAAAAAAAGTTCCTTCTCCATCCGTTCCCTCCGCCGAAGCGAAGAAGTCCCGCTAGCTTTATTTATCTGTAGGATTAGGCTCCATTCTAATTAGAACTGCCTCCCTATCTCCTCCAAATGCACCTCTTTCTCAACGCACTCGCATTCTGCACGTTTTCGACCTCTTTCTCCTCGTGACCGCCATTCATCTCTCCGTAACCGCATTTTTCCCTCTCTCTCTCTCTCTCTCCATGAAATTTCCCTAAACCCAGTTTTAAACTCACTTCCCGCATACCGACTCACCTTGAGCATTCCTGGCGCATTAAATAAGCCCCTCTCACTTTTCCTCTTTGTCTCTCCTCGCTCTACCAACATGAATCCTTTTCAAGCCAAATCTCACCCTTTTGTTATATCCTCCATTCCTCTTTCCCCGATTCCGTAACCACTATCCTTCTACCGATGGCTTAAAAACCGCCCGTTGCCATCTCTTCGCCACCCTTCCTCCCTCATATGCCCTTCCCCTCATCCCATTATTCTCCCCACAACTTCTCTTCCTTGCCGCATCTGCCAATCCCTTTTCTCCCTCTTCCCTTTATCTCTCGAGCTGCCAACTCCTCTGAATTGCCGTGAGTCTCCGGGAACGCAAGTGAATTTCCTAATACTACAGCGGATTCCGGAACGGGGCCCCGTTCCCCTGTTTTCAGCTATTATGCCCATTAAATGGCTATGAAAGGTTTAATATAAGATGGCTTATTCTGTTAAGCCAGTACATTCAACACGGAATATTAACAGGGGATTTATTTTGAACCTTGGCACTCGAAAAGGATTATGGCCCTGTTAACGTAAAAATGTAGCGATATTTCCTCACACAGTTGAGCTATCAAGGACGTAAGGGTATACTGAATAATCACACGTGTTCAAGTGGTCGTGTTCTTACGAAATGTTTCCCTGTATTAGCGATGATATCATCTATCAACCGGTGTAGGTTATTCAAGTTAAATAACCTTTGCTAGTGTTATCAATCATTTCCCTATTTAGATATAGGCTGAGTATCTCCAATCCGAAATCCATAGCATTGTAAGGACTTAATTTCAGCAGTGTTTTTTTTTAATACCTTTGGATGTTATGAGCAAGAAATTCTGTCTATGAACCTCATTCATGATAAATGAGTAAAACTTTTCAATCTTTGATTTATTCATTATAATTCTTTACGAACTATTTATAAATTAAAAGTAATATCTCAAAGTCTGACCTCGTCACAAATCTCATAAACTCTAATCAATCATTTCAATTTTCAAATTCTGAAACTCCTCAGTTCCAAGCATTTGAAAATACTGATGCTTAACCTGTAAAACCGTTTCTCTGTATTCCTGTAATAACATCTGAAATTAGTAAATCAGCGGTGTTCGTTTACAAGCTTTGAAATGAGTTTCATCACAACTGGAATGATTTTATATTTAACGTATTATTTACACCACAGCCAATACGGATTATAGACGAAAGCTTTTCGACAAATTCATCAATTCAGAATTCTTAGATGAAGTCGAAGACATAGTTATTCCGATAAACAACGAGCGCGATCTCCGAGAGGTGACAAATAAGCGTTACAAGGAAGTAATCGCTAAGATAGATAGTTACTTTTGGCCGTTCTTTACGCAGAGCATCAGAGATGCGAACAGAATGGATTAGGTTTGGTCTTTGGTGTTGTTACACCCCCTGCCATACGCCACTGACGGCTTGCGGGGTATGAGTCTAAATCTAAAATCTAAATCTAAACGTTAAAAATTATTATCTATGCAACTGAGTATATTTTACAAATATCTTATTTACATTTGAAAGAAAAGATACCAATGGTGTAACATTAGGTTTGGTCTTTGGTGTTGTTACACCCCCTGCCATACGCCACTGACGGCTTGCGGGGTATGAGTCTAAATCTAAAATCTAAATCTAAACGTNACGTTTTCGACCTCTTTCTCCTCGTGACCGCCATTCATCTCTCCGTAACCGCATTTTTTCCCTCTCTCTCTCTCCATGAAATTTCCCTAAACCCAGTTTTAAACTCACTTCCCGCATACCGACTCACCTTGAGCATTCCTGGCGCATTAAATAAGCCCCTCTCACTTTTCCTCTTTGTCTCTCCTCGCTCTACCAACATGAATCCTTTTCAAGCCAAATCTCACCCTTTTGTTATATCCTCCATTCCTCTTTCCCCGATTCCGTAACCACTATCCTTCTACCGATGGCTTAAAAACCGCCCGTTGCCATCTCTTCGCCACCCTTCCTCCCTCATATGCCCTTCCCCTCATCCCATTATTCTCCCCACAACTTCTCTTCCTTGCCGCATCTGCCAATCCCTTTTCTCCCTCTTCCCTTTATCTCTCGAGCTGCCAACTCCTCTGAATTGCCGTGAGTCTCCGGGAACGCAAGTGAATTTCCTAATACTACAGCGGATTCCGGAACGGGGCCCCGTTCCCCTGTTTTCAGCTATTATGCCCATTAAATGGCTATGAAAGGTTTAATATAAGATGGCTTATTCTGTTAAGCCAGTACATTCAACACGGAATATTAACAGGGGATTTATTTTGAACCTTGGCACTCGAAAAGGATTATGGCCCTGTTAACGTAAAAATGTAGCGATATTTCCTCACACAGTTGAGCTATCAAGGACGTAAGGGTATACTGAATAATCACACGTGTTCAAGTGGTCGTGTTCTTACGAAATGTTTCCCTGTATTAGCGATGATATCATCTATCAACCGGTGTAGGTTATTCAAGTTAAATAACCTTTGCTAGTGTTATCAATCATTTCCCTATTTAGATATAGGCTGAGTATCTCCAATCCGAAATCCATAGCATTGTAAGGACTTAATTTCAGCAGTGTTTTTTTTTAATACCTTTGGATGTTATGAGCAAGAAATTCTGTCTATGAACCTCATTCATGATAAATGAGTAAAACTTTTCAATCTTTGATTTATTCATTATAATTCTTTACGAACTATTTATAAATTAAAAGTAATATCTCAAAGTCTGACCTCGTCACAAATCTCATAAACTCTAATCAATCATTTCAATTTTCAAATTCTGAAACTCCTCAGTTCCAAGCATTTGAAAATACTGATGCTTAACCTGTAAAACCGTTTCTCTGTATTCCTGTAATAACATCTGAAATTAGTAAATCAGCGGTGTTCGTTTACAAGCTTTGAAATGAGTTTCATCACAACTGGAATGATTTTATATTTAACGTATTATTTACACCACAGCCAATACGGATTATAGACGAAAGCTTTTCGACAAATTCATCAATTCAGAATTCTTAGATGAAGTCGAAGACATAGTTATTCCGATAAACAACGAGCGCGATCTCCGAGAGGTGACAAATAAGCGTTACAAGGAAGTAATCGCTAAGATAGTTAGTTACTTTTGGCCGTTCTTTACGCAGAGCATCAGAGATGCGAACAGAATGGATTAGGTTTGGTCTTTGGTGTTGTTACACCCCCTGCCATACGCCACTGACGGCTTGCGGGGTATGAGTCTAAATCTAAAATCTAAATCTAAACGTTAAAAATTATTATCCATGCAACTGAGTATATTTTACAAATATCTTATTTACATTTGAAAGAAAAGATACCAATGGTGTAACATTAGTAATCAGGAAAAATTTCGAAAAAGCCATGTGAAATCTTCAAAGACAAATTCGTACACATTCCTCAAAATCTTTATATTTTGTATTGAAACATTACGGCGTAAATCTCAGTGGTGGAGCAGAAGCACAGGCGCTTGCCTTCCACGCTGAAGGATTTGGTTCAATCCTTATATTTCGGCGACTTTACAGATCAGCATATCTTAAAATAAGTTCCACAGGCAAAAATTAGCGAAATAATATAAAGTAGAGGTGCAGTGTCTGCAAAATTACTTTCATTGTATACCAAAATATTAGCAACGTTAAACTACTAATTCCCAAGGTGTTGATCCGCTATGATAGGGAGACTTACTAGATTTCATACACGACACACAATTACTCCATCAATTGAACGCCAAAGAGATCTGTTTCATCATTAGAAAATACTTCACGTTTTCTTTGCTATTTCTATAGATAAGATTGATTTGAAGATAAATATTTTAGCCGATTCTATTCCTCCTTTTAATTTAACATGCGTTTGAAGTATTCCTGTGTTTTTCTGCGAGTTTTGAGCACTTATTTTTGTTATTTGAAAATGTTCGTGTGCTCGATACAATTACCTTGATTTAATTTCCGATTTGCTTGCGAATAAATCAATTTAAATTGTATATCATTACCCTAGCATAGCCTTAATTTAATGTTATTAGCAGTAGAGATAGTTGGAGTTGATAAACTTGGTTTTATATATCCTTTTATTCAATAAGCTTAAACTTCCTTGATGCGAATCCCTCTCCGTTTTAGCCTTTACGTTGGTATCCCTATTTAACCCTCTCCTCCTCCAGTTCCTACCTTCACTAAGCTGGATTCTCCATTGGTTTGGAGCAGACCATTATCTCCTTTGCCCCTCGCAGTCGGAAGAAAAGAACAGGGCTTTTACTGCGGTGACAGCCGCCTCAATTACTCTCACCTCCTCATATTTGAATAGTAATGGTCGCATTCCTAACGCCTTTCAGTCATCTCCGTCTTTCCCAACCTAATAACGCTCTCCCCTTTCCTTTTGCTAACCACGACGCTAAAATGTCCCTATGATCGTAAAATTCCTTACTTTGCGGCCGACTAATGACTTTGTGTACGAAGCGCATGACAAGACTGTGTTATTTTCTGAAGGTGGAATCCCACATCAGAGAAGTTCTTCAAAGAGGTCGACCATCACGTCACTTTTATAATCTAAATTTTCTGCCGACTGATATTTTTCAATGTTAGAATTATATATATATATATATGTGTATATTGGTAAAATTCCAGAATCATTTGTGAAAACATTTAAATGTGAAAGAATTGATAAGGAGAAACGGACATGAAGAAAGTCTGACGAAACCCGGAACACGAACCCGGGTCTCCCAATCGCAGGTTGGTTGCGTTATCCATTGAGCTATCCCAACAGAACTGTGAGGAGAACCCAAGTCTATAGATACAGCTTCCAACCGGCAATTGGTAGACTCGGGTTCGTGTCCTGGTACGTCAGACCTTTTTCATGTCCTTTTCTCCTTGGGAATTTTCCTAGGTGCACGCCTTATCGTGCCAAGTTACCTAAACTCTTTTCCTTGTATGAAAGAAATGTTGCCATTAGATGCGTGAAATATAATAGTTGTATTGTTAAAAATACTCCGACTGCTTAGGTCATTTCGCACGTAAGCCAACACCGGGAATTGAACCCAGAACCGCTTTCGCCGAAGTCAAATGCGTTGCCCGCTTGACTGTCAGGGAACCCTTGTGTGAAATATAAAAGTATGGGTTTAATTCACTCATGACGATAGATTCAATTTTAAAACTGTATACTACAGATATTGAACTTAAGAAATCACTATCGGAACCGCTATCAAGAAATTCGGCACTCTTTTAACTAGTGCCCAAATTAAAAAATTGCACTATTAAAATTATTTCGTTTTGTACACATTTTGAGCAGCATGTATTTAAAGACAGCCTCTTAAAGCTCCGCCCTAGGATATGACTGCAGAAAAGTTTGGGAAATGAAGATTTGGGGGGAGCAAATGGATTCGGAATGAGTTGGGGAATCGGAGTGATTGATGTGAAACTTAAATGGATGGTTTAGCCCGAAGTCGATCTCAGAAAGCACTCAGTAAATTAGAAATCAATTTTATGGCGTTAATTATGACTGATAAATGTTAACTCTCTCGCTCTTAACAGTCCTATTTCGACATATCAACGCTTGCAACTCTAGTGATATATGCAAAAAAAGATTAGATTAAATATCTATCATAATTCTACAAACCTTTTCTTGTGAACGCATTAATTTTTGCAAGAAAGATTTCAATTTTACATTTTTTAATGGTTTCTGAAGTCCCGGAATTTCATCTCCATCAAATTAAAATACGTATATTAAAGGAGGATTTGAGAATTTATTTGTGAAATGTAATCATAAGAAAATATTTAGGGAACCACATCCTCCATAAAGGAATCAGTTTGCTCGATTAGAACATATCAACACGAAATAGTGATCAGAAAGAAAACAATCTTGAACAGAACCGCTAAAAATTATATTTTTCTTTACTCTGTTTGTTTGTTAAATTTGTTCACAATCATGTGATTGTTCTTATATTCGGAATTAAAGGACTGTAGTTTCCATATGGAATAGCCAATCACGCGGGAAACTTTTCATGAGAAAAACAATTCGTCAAAGGGCGTCATATATGCATTTTTGCTGATTAACGATAGGTATAAGTAGCCTTGTGATTTATTATGTTCATGGCAATTCCTTAAATTGTAGAAGCCCAGTTCTCTCTTGAAAATACATTTATGTGACAATATTTGATTCGGTAAGTGTGATGTAGTCTAAAAGCAGTTTTTCACGTTTTTATCACGTCTGTTAATGATAACTGTTGATGTTTGTTTGTTTGTTTGATTACACTTTTGCTGTTGATATCTGAACAGCCTGAATTTATAGTACCACTTATTTACTATGTCTGGCAAAGTTTTGGAATATTTGTAAATAGAACAGGTTCTGGAATATTGAGAACTATTCGTGAACGGGAAACATTCACCATCTTCTACCTCGTTTCAAATAAAGGAGAGTTTTGACGCCTGGCACAGTTTATCATGTCGTTATATTTCGTCTCTTTGATGATTTCGCTTCCTTTTTCCAGTGAAAAAACATCCAATTTCCTCCTAAATGATATGATTTTTCTTTGCCGGTTTATTTTTCTCCTCTTCAGCCAGTGGAAATAGATGTATTACGTCCTGGGAACGGCGAAGGGCTCGAATAAATTACTTGTGCTCCGAGCATTTTAATCTTGTTTTCGTGCAATAGCTCTTTTTCATGTCGTCCCCAATCGTTGACTCTCATCTGTTTTCCACGCTGAGAGTTTTTTGGAATCGTGAGTTTGAAACAGAAATGCGCGATCCGTTACCAGAATTACATCCATGAATTTCAAATATCGTGTTTGCGTAATTGTTTACGGCAATCCTGTCAAAACATTCGGCAAAATGTTGTATACCGGAAAATCAATACCGATTTCAATCATCTCGTGTATTCCGCGTATTGCTGCCGAAAATATTTCCGAATTTTTTGATGGGGTAAACATGATGAGTGGGAAAGTCCGTAGTGTTTCAACGAGGCAATGGGACATTCCTTCACTCCAATTTTGCCCTACGTAATTTCGAATTAAACTGGCATCCTTCTTTTTTAATCTTTAAATTTCGACTCGATGAATTTCCTTGTTATTAAAAGCGTTTGATGATAGTCAAAGATATGTAAAAAGCAACGCAGTAAACAAATTTATTATTTACTGATTATTATTTTAGTGTATATATATATATATATATATCATCATCGTCAGCCATTTTCAATCAGACGTCGGATGTAGGCCTCTCCAAGCGCTTTCCAATTCTCTCTATTCTGAGCTTCTCGTTGCCATGTTACCCCTAAATACTGAATGATGTCTCTGTTCCATCGGTCCCTTGGTCTTCTTCTTGGTCTCTTCACGTCTCTTGGTATCCAGTTCAGCACTGCTGATGTCCATCGGTTGTCGTTTCTCCTTGCAACATGGCC
>KZ308350.1:192750-231481 GCA_000376725.2 Ladona fulva | reverse complement strand
AGAACTTTGATAAAATACACGAAAAATTCGTACAAGTTTTCGGAAATAAACATACCATCCCTTTGACGACTAAGGCAATTGTTGAATGTTGATATCACAACGGGGATAACCAGTTCTTATATTTTTCTGTAAGAAATGTAGGTAAAGTATGCTTTTATTATAATAAAACAGTAGAATAAAAATTATAAATGATAAAAGAATTTTTAAACTAAATTAAGTTCCGTTATGCTTAACGTGGGCGCTAACTAGTAATATATAAATTCCATATATAATTCTTCGTTGGATATTTTTCTTATAGATTGTCTTTATCATTTTGATTCTTTGTTTTTCTTCATCGATAGTTTTAAGTTATTGCAATCTGTTGATGATATTTACTGTATCATTCATTATCAGTATATTTTGGTCCTTACGCATACTTTATCTTCGTATAAAAATCACCTTCGTTAAATACCTCTTCCTTTTCTGTGATATTTTCCTATAAAATATCACATATCTCTCTGTACTCCGCGCAAAAGAATCCCTCTCTCCCACATCCTTTCACTTCCTCGTTTTCCTCTAAAACCGCTTTCGCCCATTAAGTCCTTCGTCATGCATTCTATTCCCTTCCGCAAATGCATTCTGCCTCATTCTTCGCCCTAATCTCTCTTCTCTCCCCCTCAATTCCCTTTCTTTTCTTAAATTTATTCCCCTCCCTTTCCATTTCTCCGGAGGTTCCATTGGATAAATGCCTGAATCCATCTTTTCATCCACCGTTACAATTTCCTCTTTTTTTGCCATTTTATAGTTTTTGTCGGCTCAGGTGGTTGAACAGGTGAACGTATGTGTTCTTTGAGGTATAGAAGATCAGAGGCACTGATCCATCAAGAAATTGCCTCGGCCTTTTGTTTCCAGAAAATTTGTATATTCCCGGCGCCAACCAGTTAAAGGATTTTCCTCAGCAGAATGGAATCTTTACGCTGAAATTTGCATAGTGTTTGCTCAAATAAGAGCTTTTCCATTATGATTCACATTATTCGATTCAAACACCGTCGAGAAATCTAGTAGAAAAATGTATCTATCATGTACAATGGGGAAACGCTATTAAGTTTAAAAAGTAAAGGGTTGCTGAATACAATTATAAATAAATTTACTTAAGTTAGCGAATGACATAAATAGGTTCTAGAAGATGTAACCCATTGAGTTGATATGAATATGCCAGTTATCACGTCTTAGGCGCTTACCTTGAAATCTTGTCGCAAAAATAAATGACTAACAATACATTTGTACAAGATAGTGTTAATATTTCTGATCGAGGTAGTACTTATTTACCATCTAACTTATATCGTTCCATAAAACGGTGTGAGCCTGTAAATGCCGTTTAGGGAAATACCTCTATTCCCTTTGGACGATTGGAAGGGAGTCGTCTTGTAGGACAGATATATACAATAAATATAAAACTTTGACGAACATTTATACCTCGTTTAATCTGAAGGTCGTATCTGCGGAAATATACGATATTTTTTCTAACAACAACACCATATATATAAGCCAGATCGAGTACTTTAAGGACTAATCGCGTATTTATGTTTTGCTTGCGAATTTTATTTCGTATCCAAAATTCAACATCGGTTATTTTTACTAAGAAAGGAAAATTGGATACAGCTTTTATTGAAATATAGATTAAGATGAAATAATTATTACAGAACCCATGCTATTAATTTCCGGGTGTTACTTTTTTAACGACGTCATTTTTGTGATATCTTACTGCGTTCCGTTGATTGATCGCAATGTAAACTCCCTCCCAACCGCCTAATCACCTAAGTAGTATTTCGACCTCTATGCTTTGATTTGATTTTGAAAGAAAACATTAGTTACAATTATTTTATGGTATAGATATGCATCATATGGTTTGAATAATTTTCCCAATTTTATGGCAAGCTTGTGATTGAGGTTGCTAAGAAAATCTGCATTAAATCGCATCGTCCTCTCGATTTGGTCCCGTTTTTCGACGAAGGAGCAACATTTTCAATCCATTAAACTCCTGTTTTCTTTCGAGTCTTAATTGGTCAGCGGCTTAATAGAGCTATATCGGCAGTAATTCTATAGAATAACTAATTAAATTCCCAGTCTGATATCTCTCCTCTGTTTTTCTTTCGTCCATTCTGTGATTGAGATATTGATTGTCCCGCGGAATGAGAGCTTTCTTTTATTTCAAAAAATTCATTTCGCAAACTCAAATCTGCAACGTTTAATAGGAAATAGATTGTGTTTTTATATCTCGGAAACAACTGTGATGGATTTTGTATCATATTTTAAGAGTTCAGGACCATAATCTTTCTTAGATTTAGTCAGAGCAAAGACTATTTCTGCTTCTGAATCGTTTAATTGCAATTCGCTTCTAAAACTTCAATATATTCTAGTCAAATCGATTTATATATTGACTGTATATCGTGTTCCATAGATTATTTAATGAAAATTGTTTCCATTTTATTATTACTGTAAGAAGTAGAAAACTCACAAAGTAAGCAATCACCACATTCGTGTAATCCTTTAGAAGAAGAAATTGAAAGAGAAAAAGTCTGCCGCAGCCGGGAATCGAACCCTGGCCTCCCACTTTCCGGGTGGGTGCTACTTTCCTCTAAGCTACCACGACAGAACGATCCCTCTTTCAATTTCGTGAGCTATGATGGGATCCTTTGTTTATACGACTCCTAAAATCCATGCGTTTCTTCAGCTAAGCATAAATAGCTTTAATGAACTTAACAAGCTATTGAAAAATAATCTCATTCCTCATTGGAGGAACTAAAGATTGGTATTTGGCTGTTACTAGTAATTTGATTAGTATCACAATTCAAGCTTACGAGCGAATGTTGTAAAATTTCGGCACTAAAATTTAAAAACATATTTTATGTCACAATTTATCAGAAATTCGTTCAAATAGGCGCCTAAATAACACCGAGATTTATTAGTTAGTCGCTCCTCTTTGACACTACGAGGAGTTGTAGCCTAAAAAAATTGCCTCTAAACGATATTCGACGCTGTCCCTTTAATTGCAAAACACCCATTTAATCACCGACCCTTGCTAATCACATCTCGGAGGAAGAAAAGGGAAAAAGTTTGACAAATTAGTCTTAAACTTGCGCTTTACGTCATCATTACGCGAGGGAACTGATGCCGCCTCGAAAAAGCGAGAGAGAGCTTCCCTTCCTCGCGGCTCACTAAGGAAAAGGAAACGCTCTTTAAATAATTAAAGATGTTCTCATTATTTCGTTACTCCTCCGTCCAATTTCCACGGCGCCACCTTCGCATCGCTTCCACTCCGCCTACGCCATATTCTCTGTTATTGTTGACGGAATCCCTTAAATGAAACTGTACACATAATGTCTTTCGGGGAACAGAGGGTGATTTCACCTGTTTCTCTGTATCTCTCCCTCTTATTAGCTCAATCCCTCATCGCCGCCATTTCTGACTTATTTAGATATATAAATGCGTCTCAAATGAACTTCAGCAAGACTGAGTTTCTGTTAATTCGCCTTTCTACTCACAGCGGGTGATAACCGTGGGAACCGGAAAAGGTCGAAAAATATGCTTAAATTGCCATTAATACCAAAAGACGTGTACCAGGTGAGGTGAGAAGAAACCGAACAGGTGAGAAGTAGATTAACTTTCGTACAATGAGTTTTCTAATAGAAAGGGAACAACTTTCATTCGAATTTACCTGAAAATGAAGCTGTACTAGTGACGCTTTACAAAGAGCGACCGCTAAGAACCCTAAGCCCCGCTGGTTGGAATTTCCTAACGGTTAGTTTTCTTGCAAATTACCGCTTTTTGGAGAAATCTCACAACTCTAATTCATTATCGCAACTGTGTTCCTTTCCATTACAGATTCATCATGACCTTAAGGTATCATTCTACGGATCTAGTAGGTGGGTGTTATTATCCACGTGATTTATATGGGATAACTCATGAAATCAACATTCGACAATGGCCTTAGTCGTCAAAGGGATGGGTTGTTTATTTCCGAAAACGTTTACGAATTTTCGGCGTATTTTATTAAAGTTCTTGCAATCTCGAATCTATATGAATGTTTCACGACTAAAATAAGATTCATTTTCCTTTCTTGTGACACTTGTCTCAATTTCGTAGGACCATTTTTTCTAATTTAATTTTGGACTCTGCAAGTCAAGAAAACGTACTTTACGTTAATCTTTTATGGAAACGTGTTATTGGCTCCTGAGTTTGAACCCGGACCTTTACAGCGATGAGAAGAGTTTTCTAGGAGTTTCAGCATCGTAGAAACACAATAGAGTTTCTTTGTTTCATATATCTAAGTCAAGCCGTTTCTGAGATAAATAGGGGGACGGACAGACGGACGGACGGACAGAAATTCGCCATTTATATATGTGATTGATAGCAACGTGACATCAGAGGATTGATTTCACTGAATAAAGCTAAGGCTATCAATCCGATATTTAACCAAACATTGATTCGCTTCTAATTTTAGTGCTCTAATTGCATCTTAGAAATCAAAATTTCAAGATTATGGGGCGAATTATGCATTTCACTGTGTGTAATTGATATCTGTTATTTTTTCCCGCGCTTTCCTTTCTTTTGAATCAGTTCACTGTTTCATAAACTGTACTGGTGTGCAGGTACGCAATGCATGTCAAGGCGGCTCAAAGAGTATCTTGCAGCACCACGAATAGCCGCGATTATGTTTTCAGTTGTTTTGTCAGGTTTATAAGCTGCAGATTCTGTCACGTCATGAGCTGCAGCTACGTCCCGCAACATTATACCCCCCGCAACATTATACATTATGAGTCCCGCTCGGCGATACTAAATAAATTTTCCTCTTTCATTATGAAAATATTTCAAGACCAAGGGTGTCCATCTTTTCCCTTAAAACAGTGACATTTGTAAATTCAACCGCGACATTTCAGAATCGATGAAATACTGCGATCAAAACTTACCCTCTCTTCTTAAACTGGGTGTATATATGCCTGAGCTATACATCGCATATCTCATATACTTTATTCCCAATACTCAGGATATTTTTTAAATATTGGCATTAGAGAAGCAGGGATAAGAGATTTTTCACATATCCGTAAGTCTATGCCGGTCAAAACGTGGGTTTAACTTTCTTTGGAAGAGGAAGCAACTTGTAGTATTTAACGAATCATGCCCTCCGATGGAAAACAAAAGAATGATGAGCTTCGCGTACTTAACCACTTCAATTGATAACTGGCGAGTCGTCGCGTTTGCGGGAAATGTCCACAGTATCCGGTATCTCAGTTTTTGCGGTGATCTCTCCACAAAGTGATATTTGTTCGCGGTGATTTTTTCTGTACATGAAAAAAACGTTCGATGGATAAGCGATGCCAAAAATGTGGGAGATGCTTAAAGTATTTTTTGCAATAAAAGCCATAAATAAAGTATTGCTATATTTTATCATATCGCATGCACCCAAATGGGATTGGATTTTTAAATATTTTATTTCGAAGTAGTTTATGACGATAATTTGTTAAAATGTATATTAATAACGCGTTACGATTTAGCATTTAAGCGTTTTTTTCCGAGTAGTTTGCAAAATAGAAATGTTTCCACTGAAAAAAGAGTATTATTATTTATGAAATATAGGTACCTCGGGGAAAGACATTAAAAATGATAAAACAGACTTAGTAATTTCCACAAATAAAATTTTTTACACGACCGATTTCAGCTGTACGCCATCATCAGGTCACCTGATATTAGTTATTCACTCCTAGTTATAGGAGAGACTCAGTTAAATTATATATTGTTATCTCTTTTTCCTGTTTATACATTTTTATAATCACTAATATTTAACGTTTTGTATTAATTTCAAAATTATCATATACAAGTAAAAGTTTATCAAGTATGAAATGTACAAGCCGCCTTCGACATGAAGTATTGGAATTTAAAGATACTCTCGAAAGTTTTAATAGGAAAGTAATTTAAGTTTTCAATATAATAAATAACGAGTTTCAGAGGAGGAGAAAAGGTATTGATTCCAGTTAACATGGTCGGAGGGACGCGGTATGGTAGTTCACTGGTTAGAATAATTGTCCGGAAAGTGGGAGACCTGATTTTGAGTCCCAGTCATGTCGCTATAATTCACGGCTCTTTATCCTTTGGATTCGACTTTTCCTATTTCAACTATTCACCTATTTTCAACTATTCGAGGCTGAAAGACTCTTTTCTCGTTCCACCTATTTTTGCGGTTGTCACTGTTTTATGGTAATATATCGACCCTAATATTCCTATGTTTCGAAAATAAATCATATTATATATAATTTCCCAAGTGTCCGTCCGTCCGTCCCCTTCCCTATCTCAGGAACGCTTAGATTTAGAGACACGTGGTAAACTGCGTTGGATTTCTAATTACTGGAAACCCCGGCTTACGTGATTTCATCCCCGGAAAGACTCGGAGTCGAACCCCGGAGCTGAAAATGTGTTTCCGTAAGATTGCATGCGATTTTTCATTTTCGAGAGTGCAAGGCTTTCTTTCTTCGTTAATTGAAATACCTAAATTTGAACGGATATTTATCAAACGTTGTCCATTCGAAGGTTAAATGTGCAATTAAACTTATTCTTGCCGTCTTTAGACGTTCTAAGGTCCAATTGAAATAATTTTACTTTTATTTCGAAATTTAATGGAAATTTTCTGCTTTTTCTGCACTCGCTACGACAACCGTCATCGTTGCCTCGGAAAAATAAACAAGCTTTAGAAAAAAGGGGTAAGGGAAAGACGCTGTTTTCTATTTAATATCTTTAAGCGTCTGTAGCAACCAAACGTTATTTATAGCAACGTAAATATTTACAAATAATTTCCTGCGAACTTGTGTTTTCCTGTTGCGTTGAGAATATAAAAGTAATACTTTTATGCGATTAAAACGAAGTTCAGTTATTTTCGTTGATTTAAACATTCTTCCGCATTAATTTGGAAAATACTTTAGAATAATATGTGGATTAATACGACATTCCTCATGTCAATATTTCAACATTGAAGAGTTATTAGTTGAATCGCGAGAGCGTAAGTTAATGTGATGATATCAAATCAAAAGTACTTTAGAGTGTTGGTCAAAAATTATATACTTTAATGGTCTAAGATTGAAATTAACTTTTCTTAAATAAATGATGATTTGCAGTGGCTTAGATGTTCTAAAGTTAAAATCAAGAACTGTATAAATAAGGAATGTCGCTTTGGCTCTGGGCAATATTTGGAATGCTTCTAACCAACCGGGATGTAAATAAATATAAGTATAATCAGTTACTTTAAATCAAAGCTACTTATAAATGTTTTCATTGAATCAAAACGCATTTAACGTTAGATATCGAAATCTATGTAAATTGATATTGCTTAAAATATACAATGGTTTTCATTACCTTCGAAATTGTTGTCCAAAAGTTAAAATGAAGAAATTAAGAATTATTGGAAAAAACGTTATGTATAGCATCGTAAATATTTGTAATTAAATTTTCTGTTCTTAAATGAGCTTTAGATGTAAAAGTAGTTTAGTATGTGCGAAACATCGACTAAAGTGATATTTGCTAATTCCCTACGAAATGGAACGTTTTTCAACGTTTTGAACGCTTTGAAAGCAATTGAAACGTTTTTGAATATTAAGCTTAAAGAAGAGTGCGTCGAATTTATGAAAGAATAATACGAAAAATCCTAAAATCAGTACTTCAACATTGAAGAATTATGAGCTAAAACTAACGAGCGCAAGTAAATGTCCCTCTTTGAAATCAAGAATACTTCAGACTATAATTCAAATAATTAAGTACTTCATCACTCTATTAACTTATTATCAATTATGTATCCCTATTATGATATCACGGTGATTTGTTTATTAAATTATCGTGGTGTTGGCACAAATGTTCAAATACTATAATCATGAACTGTGTAAATCAGAAATGTCGCTTTGACTCTGAGCTATATTTGAAATGTTAATGACTAAGCAGAATGTAAATAAATGTAGGTAAAGTTGAGTAATTTAAAATGAAACTACTTTTAAATGTTATCACTGGATAAGAAAACTTAATTTACCAGGCATTGATATTTTTGTAAATTAACATTATTTAAAATAAAAAATGGTATGAATTATCTATGATATTGTTGTTAGAAAGTGTAACTTAGAACTTCGTACATCAGGGTACTATGTACCATCAAAATTTGGCGTATTAACACATTTATTAACCAGCCATTAGCCAGTTGATTGTTAATTAGTTATTTATTTGAAATATAGTACCGAATGAGTTAAACATTTGGAAAATTTCATGTGAATAAATATAAGAATAGTGATTGCGAAGAAGAAGACAAAGATGTGATGAATTGCATCGTATATAAATTAGATGGCTAAGAGTGACCACGAGGAGATAATCGGTTGGGGGAAGATAATTTTCTTTGAATAATATTGCTTAAATATATATGTTGGTTTTCATTACCTTCGAAATTGTTGTCCTAAAGTTAAAATGAAGAAATTAAGAATTATTGGAAGAAACGTTATGTATAACATCGTAAAATATTTGTAATTAAATGTTATCTTCTTAAAGAGTTTTGGATGTAAAAATAATGAGTATGTGCGAAACATCGACAAAAGTGATATTTGCTAATTCCCCATAAATTGAATCGTTTTCGAAAATTATCTTGGCAAACATGGAATTTAGCATGCTAAACTAAGGTTAACCTAAATTTATGTGGCCTTTTAAATATTTTGTACTCAAATATCACCCGGAATCATCTTTTAGCTCGAGATTTTTAAAAACAGTGATTACATTTTTGTATCGCTTACGCGAATTAATCATCTGTTTAGCTCCACTAACTCATTGACAATCTTGAAACTCGCAGTCTTTGAAATTTAAAAAATACCGTGATGAGATAAAAAAAGTATTCATATAGCGATATAGTTGAAGATTATTAATTGCTTTGGAAAAAGGTGTGATTAAACGAATTGTTTATAATGTTTGATAATTCAAAACAGACANGTAATATATAAATTTTTGAAATATAGTAATATAAACAAGGAAAGTCTGACGGAACCGGGTCCGAGTCCCGGTTCCGTCAGACTTTTTTCATGTCCGTTTCTACTTGGGAATAGGAATATAAATATATACCATACGAAAGAGAGATGTTACTTTCGTCATGATTTACGTATCACACTGCTGTGTTAACAGATAACAATCTAGAGTTTTTAAATTTTGGCGCGAAATTTTCGTGCGATTAAGTTTCAAGTAGAGTAGAATATTTCTAATAAGTTACTCTACAAATATTGTGAATTTATACCGGAATGTATGAGAGAATTAGTTTCATCCCAATGATATTTTTCACATCTCACTGAGCCGATTGCGGGTTTCCGGGCTCCACCAAAAAGCAGTATTTTGGACGCAACCGCTCCAGCACGCAAACATGGCTTAGAATAAAGCAGCAACCTCCGCAGACTAACGTGTTAGCAAAGCGGGAACCCCGCAATATAGCGCGGCCCTCCGCGCAATAAAAAGCACTCGGCCCATCTATTCCTTACACCTCATTGGACTACTTACTGCGAGCGAGGGGAGGAAGACGTGAATAGGAAGCATCTATTTACGATGAAGGAACATAATAAATAGGACGGCATGGCGTGAGGCTCGCCGTGGGTGCGAAATAGGAAGAGGGGTCGGCGGGCGGAGCCTTTGGACCTAAAGGAAGGGAAATAAAGGGTGAATAAATGATGATGGTTAAAAAAATAAACGGGATCCCAATGGAATTTAATGAGGTTTTTAAGGGAGAACGCCTGTAGCACATCGATTACCCAGTCCATATGCTCGCCCGCCCACTCTTAAAATCCTCTCCACCTAGCCCCACCCTCCCTTTCTCCTTCCTCAGCTATCCATCTCTTTCCCTTTCGGCCAGCCTTTTCAAAGCACCCTTTTCCCACCGAATCGACTCTCATCGGCCATATTCTCTTCTCCTTTCTTCCTTTGAGCTCATCTTTCCCCTCCCTCGCATTCCTGAGCCCCCGCCGTCCCTTTTCCTCCTCCATTTGCTTTGTGTTCTTCTTCCCCTTTCTGATCCAACCTCTCTCCTTCTTGCCTATGATTCTCCCCGTGACTCTCTTTCATCTGCCTCCAGAGTCTTTCCCTAAATTAACGAAATTGTTTTCGTTCGCGTCTTTAATTATACGTTTCCGTGCTCTGGTTTTCGTTCACGAAAGAGGTAATTATTTTTCCCTCTTTATGGCCACTGCGCTGCCTATTGTTATGCTAATGAGCGTTTTCTGGACGTCCTTAAGGGAATTTCCGTCTCCTTTCAGTTCTCCCTGGATGCTTCTTCATTGGGACATCAGCGCTGTTGATTCCGTATCACAAAATATATTTCAGTGTGATTTTTTCCTCTTCCTTCTCCACTAGCTTTCTCTCTCTCTCTCTCTCAAAGGAAATTATTCCGTTTTTTACATCAACTCCCGAGTTTTTGGACTACATCTTTGAAAGCTTATTTTCCATGTTTTTCGAGGAACTTTTAATGCTGAAAATGTCTTTCAGTCTCGAGATTCTCTAAAATATGCTTCAATGTCGAAACTTTTTCATTACATTTTTCTTAATCTTGCAAACATTGATGCATTCGCCCACCCATTAATAAAATAATGTATTACTTCACATATTAAAGGCGTCCAAATACAAAGAATAGCAGTAAATTCCAACGAGAATGCGTTTCTGATAATTCCCCGCTGTAAATATCAAATTGACGTTTGAATTTATAGGATCGGACAAAACATTTTTCAGTAAAAATGTAGTACACAATCAACGGTATCCCACTACTTAAATAGCACTTTTATAGTATCATACTTTATCTGGATGACTTCATATAGTAGAATTAATTTCGTATAAATTATGAAATCTCGGAAAACATTAAATTAAGCATTAATTTTTGGTTAACTTACTACTGGGCTATTTATTTATGGAATAGATAAAAATGAACGTTAGCATGAATGTTATTAAATGAAGAATTTGAGATCTTTTTTATTCTATCTGATACATGACTGAAGAGGCATATCAATAACTTTTAAGAGGCATTTCCTATGTGAATGCGAACTGCGAAACGTTAAGTGAAATATGATCATATAACTCTACCTTTTATATTTAGTGTATGCAGGCAAGTTATCCATAAAGCAGATAAATACATTCTATCGCCTTTAGTCTTTCATTTATTCAAACCAACTATAGTATATAACCTTTAGACGGTAGACCAAGTTATACGACTTTCAAGGCAAGCAGATTTATATATTTGGACGTAAAGTTTATACTTCAAAAATTTCAAAAACTCTATCGAATTGAGTTTCTGCAATTCGTTTTCATTACAAACGTCCGTCAATATGTTCCATCCCTTACTTCATCAGAGATAAACTCATTACAGTCAATACGACGTAGGTTGCAAATTTCTACCTCTCAGAAGAATTCCGATGGCTAGTTAAGTGTTTTTCTATAATTATTAATCACTTAAATGAAGTCTCTCTTTTTTAATTTACAGCACGTAGCAGTTCAACCACAATTCGATTTTCCAAGTTCTAAGGGAGTACTTTCAGGCCAATTAACAGATACAGAACATTTTTACGATGGCAAAGCCAACAAGTGTCCCTCAATATTTATGAAATCCTCATATTCAAATTTAATATGAGCTCATTAACTGAATTAGTTTTGGAGGCAGAGGTTTAAAGGGACACTTTTTTCATTCTGCCCGGATGATTTGCTTCGTTTAGTTGCACTATATTTTAAATTGGAATGCCATAATTTAAAGCTGAATGTAAATGTATCCGAATCGAATATATGGCAGGAAAAAAGAGGGGAAGTATCCATACGCCTGGCTATATTTGCTCTCAACATATCAGTTAGGATTAATCGTGAGTTGCACAGGAAAATGAAAATAAAAGACAGGTAAAAAATTAGGTAAATTCAGTATTAAAATGTTTATAATCAAATCAAGAGAAAACTTTTGCGTGACGGAATACTCTACGATGACATCATAAAGTTAACTACATTAAACAATGAAATTGATTCTGATTTTAACTTCTAAGGATTATGAAAAAAGTATTTTGATAATAATGTTCGCTTCAAATACTCAAAGATAATGAAATTAAGTTAGCAGTGAATTTACACTTACACTTAGTAACTTTCATGAAAAGGTTAATTCATTGAAAGCGAAAGATGTGGAAGAATAGTATTCACTATCAGGTACGACTAGCTTAAGTACTTAGAGGGATCGTTGTCTGAACTAGTAACAATGACTTTTAAACGTTCCATTGAAAAATAACTAACTCGATTGCACTACTTGATCTGAGAAGAACATTCCCATATCTCCACATAATATTGCGCACCTAAAGGTCATTTTATACATTCCGCAGCTAAACAAATATGAATTTTCCGAACATGTTACACAGCATATGTTATAAATATTAGGTTTTCAGTAGTAATTCGTTGAATCCTAAGTTCTAAGAAAGTTATTCGGGAATAAACGGCTTTCTACTAATTTACTTCCATTAATTAACACACCAAGATAAGCAAATTTTGATTTGGTTTCGTATTTCATAAGAATCATTTCTGGGTTGATTGACTAATCAGATGAAATATTTTCGTCTACTTAACTGAACCTTGATTGCGGACATATATTTTATAATATCTCTCCTCTCTCTCTTGCATTTACTGCGACTGAGGAGACAATTTTCCGTTCGAGTTTCGTGAATCATTTCAAAAATATTCCACTAAAATTTTTTAGGGAAGTAAATTACCTCGGATATTCGTAACTAAACTGGGCTATGTTAAGGATGAATATTTCCCACTTTATGTTAACGATAGAGGTGAACTGAAATTCGGCTCACACATTACGTTCTTTTAATTTTCAACATTAATGCCCTCTTATGTTAATATTATTATGGGCAGATTAGTGTTAGAGTAATGTTTCTACGGGAGTTTCCTAGGCTAAGATTATTTTGGTACTTAAAGTTGATATACATTGTCCTGGTTTTATAATTGTTGCCTAAATTGGATTTTTATTGAAGTTCATTTTAGGGCCCGGAATTGTAATGGTTTGTTAGAGTTAAGTTGAAGACTATCGTAAATCTCCTATATATCTTAAGGATTAGTATGGATATCAAATATGATCTTTATATTTATTCTAACTAACTATTCCAATACCGAACCCTAAAGGGAACATTCGCTAATGTCTATTTTATTATACAGGGCCTTTGTGTTAACCTCGTGAAATACCAAAATGCCAGGAATCAATATTATAGAAAAAATTCCGTAGTCCGTAGCCTCCTAATCCAAAATCTTTTGAAGTATTCTAAAACAGTCGCAAGTCAACCTACGGAGAAAAGAATACATTTTTTACCTTGCAACGAAGCGACATCTGTAATAGAAATTTACGGATTAACTCAGTTCGTTAATTAACCTTAACGCTTAAGCGTAGGCGTGTGCGTACACCGAAAGTGATTCGTTGTAATCCAGTTGTTGACATTTCCAAAGATAGCTCATTCATTTCACGGATGCGAAGAGCAATTTGAGCATTAAAAATTACTTCCAAGAGACCTGAAGAGCGGCGAGGAGTTCATTCGATCGATGCGCCCGAATCTCAAAACGGAAGTAATTGTATCACCGTCTGCCATCTCTCATTTCCGCAGTTAAGCAGCTGCGATAAGGCAAAATGTTCCGAAGAAGAGAAAGGCAAACCCCAATGAGAGAGGGAAGCTCAAATGAAGTTTGCCCTTCCTTAATTTAGATTGGGCCCCTGGGAAAATAGGTAGAAAAGAAAGAAATCGGGAAAGCCACCGGATTAGACAAGTCGCAGTGACAAATGAGCAATAGTTGATTTTAGGGGAAGCGCCGAAGCTTTAAATTCGGTAGTGAGCTGGCTACACGAGCGTCTTAGCGAACAGATATGGGCAATTAACATTGCGCTATGTTGCATGAGTACCGCTGAGAACGAAGACTTTTCGTCGGGCGTTCAACTTTTCGCGCGCGCGCACTGAAATGAGGCTGCCTAAGATTGCAGAATGGTACCAACGGTTCCATTATAATTGTTTTCTCTCCTTCCGTCTCTCGCCCACACACATCGTGCAGAGTGAATGAATAGCGTCCCTCGGATCGGCTCTTAGCAAGATGGCGAAGTGGCTTGTTGCAATCTAATCTCGCACGGTAAAAGCCAATTACCTATCTCTTCCTCGCTCCTTACTCTTCCATTAAAATTTTTCCGCTTCTTTACTGCTTACTGGAGTGGATATCCTCCTTTAGGGGGAATGTTACATCCGAATAACCAGCGAATGAAAAATCTCTACTCTGAAATAGAGTATATAAAACCTCCTGCAAGCTTATTTTCCCATAATTATGCTACCAATGTATTGAACATACGTATTCTAACACTAATGTCGAAAAATATTCTATTCTGAATTTTGATAATCCACTTTTATGGAAATACTCTCACGATTTTCACAAGTTAATTCAATTATTGTTTTATTTCATCACCAAAATTTAAACCTGTCCAATAATATGGACGGTCATTGTGATTTCTGTAAAATTACATAAAATGATTTTCATCCGAAAAATATTAATACTGCATCCGAATGTGCCGCTTTATTTTCAGATTTAATTTAAATTCCGTAATAACCCAATCGCATGATTGTATCTAAAACTCTTGCAAACATTTTGGTTGAAATGAATAATGAAAATAAGGGACGGGGTGATGGCGAAAAATGTAAGACTATTCCATCTCAGAGCCAAAAATTCTCTTTTTGATTGCTACTTGCGATTGCTCTTAACTTTCCACAGAATCCCGTCTTCTTATCGGACGATTTACAATTGAATTCTGCATTTTACGACGGCACATACCGCATTTTATGGAAGTGGTCCATGACATTATCTGCATCTCTCTTTTCGGTCATATATCACATACATTAGATGGAAAAAGTTATGAACCTTTCATTTTGTTTCGTCCTGTTTAAGTATTTCGCAGAAATAACTATGAATGGGGTTTTTGTGCCGCAGCGAAGAATTTTTACTGTTTTCATAGTTATCTCAATTTCAAATCCAGCCATAGCATTACTTATTCTCTTTCGTTTCCGAATGTAGATATTCACATTTTCCTTCAATTTTCATATCTCCGCTGCACACGCAGTTTTGCGGATCAGAGTAAACAGTAAACTTTTAGAGTTGTATATCCTATTCCCTCATCTTTTTTTTTTCTTTTTCTTTGACTATTTTCTTTACTACTTCCCCGTGTTATTCTTTCTTCACCAGCTCCCCCTTCCACCGTTCCAACATCCCCTCCATCTTTCTGCACTCCTTCCTCACAGCCTTCCGCTCCCCACGTAGCCCTACCTCTGCACTTGTAATTAATTAATTATCTCCTCATTCTGAGTAAGAAGCGGTTGGGATGCGAGAAGAGCGGGTTGAGTGGAGAGATATTGAGAAAAGCAGTGGGTCGGGAGGGAAGAATTTGGAGGGTGACTTTTCGGTAGTCGCACGTGGATTAAAGACAGTCTCTTGTTATCTGGGAATGAGCGAGGGGAAGGGAAATTGAAAAGGGGGAATGACGGAGGGGAGAGAGGATTTGTTACGGCGGAAGATGAAGATTTGCAATCGGATAGTGCTTTTCTGGTTTCGTGCTCAAAGAGCCAATTTGGTGCTCAACGAAAATTGGGTCGTCCAGATTCTTTACGAGGCGAAAATGTTAATTGGTAAAGTTTTATGGAGGATTTCTTAGCATGAGATTTATGCATGGATATGTCAGAGGATGCATTACTTATGAACGGTCATACGACTTTCTGACGAGCGGTATCTGAGAAAAGGTTCGTCCTTAACACCCTAAATAAAGGGAGGGCCGAGATAACTTCATACTCTTCCGAGCGGATAAAAAGATTTTGTGAAGCCGACTAACGAGTTTGATCAAAGCTGGTTGGAGGCTTCTTTCATCCCAGCATGAAGAAACTCTCTCAACTTCAATGAAGTGACATCTTGTTTTATTTTCACAGGTTGGTTGCGGAACTATCACATTTAATCCTTGTTGTGCAGGAAATTTTTCTCGAATCAGCTTCCACAATTTTAAAAATAGCAACACTTTACGTTTTTTGTCGCCATTATCTGTAACCTGCACTAAAAGCATGGATCTCCGTCCGTGAAATCCGTAATTATTTTAATCGTACTTATGTGCTAAGTATTCTGGTAAGATTAAATGCGAGGACAAGTCACAAGTAGGACAAGAAACAAGGAGGGACTCATTCTTTCCGCGAACGATACGCGATGACAATAAGCTAAAGAGGTAACTCGAACGCTTGGTGTTTAAACCCCCTTTTGCTTGCGGGTGCAGGGTATTTATGTAGATTTAGATGAATATAAACTAAAACGAATGAAAAATGAAGTTCGAAAAAACTGTACGTGGAATCGTTTAGAATTTGAAATTATGAAGTTTTACAATAAGACCGCAAGAAATAGTATTGAACCATTGATTAACTTCATCACAAATAAATCATCACTGCGGAAATGTCGAGCTTATAATAACTGAAGATGGAACTACCTTTCTTCCGAGGGGATGAGTTTATCAGAATACATCATTTTTACATACATGCAGAGTCGCTCCGTCCTATGGATGTAAGGGGTCCATCGCACCCGGGCGATGGTATCTAAGGGGCGGCAACAGAACCGTAACCAACTTTTGCTATTATTACAACAACATTATTTGTTATTTCCTAAGTGATACACACGACTTATCTAGGAAAGGTATTGATAGAAATTAAAGATTGGCCAATATTTAGAGTAAAGAATTACGTATAACTCAAGACGAGAAGCGAATATTTGTGCAGTACATTTTTATTAGACATTCAAATTTAGTTTCGAGAAATAGATTTCATACAAATCATATCATTTAAGTTACGCGCATTGCGATGATAATGTTGCTCGAAAATAATTTGAAATATCAACAATGTACTATTTCGTATGCTATTTACTACGCCAGCATACGGAATATGCATAATTAATTGTTACCGATGTTTTGTAACCTATGTAACTTGGGAAATGAAGTCATCAAACACTGGTATTTCAAATTATTTCAAACTAATTTTCACCTGCAAGTCAGGAAATGTGTGGTTTCGGTATTTGACTTTAAGGGGCGGCAAATTTAGTCTGTATATTTAATCGTCTTTATTGGGAAAAATTGAGACAGGAGAGTCCCATTTTCCATTTAAACCTTCATTTTCACGGATAACGCATGATATATAGACACCTTACGAAACAAAACGGTTCCTTTGTCAACAAAATAAATGTTTTAAATATAGATCACTTCCATTCTTCTGATATAGGATGGAAGATAAGAAAAAAATGTTTAGAGCACAAAGTGCAGAAGCCAAAACTTTAATGCACATATTAGAAACTTCAGTAGCAAAGAATGCTTTGCTGTTTTATATTTTGGCTCCTAATGGAAATGTGTAAATTGACGACAGAATTCCTCGCCTTCAAGAATTTTTTGAAAATACACGAATCAAGCGTCTTTATTGGGCGATGTTGGTAACTAAGTCCCAACTTCCATTTAACCCTCATCAGAATATGATACAAAAACGAGTACATAGTATGACATTAGACTTTAAATAGAATACGCACAGATTTTTTCAACAAACACAGCGATATCGGAAATTAAAAAAAGGAAAATAAGAGTGGATTTTTGGGGGAAAAACTGTGATGTTATTCATTACAGAAAAATATACCCACTGGAGTAGAACTCCCACGAAGAGAAGGGGGGTGTACAGGACCTGCCGAAAGGTGTAGAAAGATTGCAGGATAGAGAGACGTTGATTACTACACAGGGACAAGTAGAAATTATTAAACTATTACCGTATACAATGGGAACGAAGGTACATAAGTATTCTTTGCCAAATAAAGTTGAACGTAATGGATTAGAGATTATGAGTATTACATTTAGTAATAGCAACGTTTTTGTAGAAAAGTAGAAGTCTAATTGCATACAACGATAAATTTAAACATTCAAATCCCTTACAGTTAATATATGTATGCGCTCTTGGGTGCATTGATGTTTATATTAGAATACATTACGTCTATACAAATAAGTCGTCGTTGTGGAAAGCTTTTAGAGTTGTATATCCTATTCCCTCGTATTTTATTACAAGGTAAGTCAGACAGTTGCATCGTATTTCAGGATATTATACAAATCCTACTTTCCTTAGATGTATTTTTGCCTAAGAAGTTGAAGAGAGTTGAGAGAGAGGGAGAGAAGGAAAGAGAAAGAAGGAAAGAGAGAGAAGGAAAGTGAGAGAAGGAAAGAGAGAGAGCGCGCACCGTCTTCATACCACTTCCACGAGATTTAGAATTTCAAATTTACGTACTAAGTTCGTTTTCAGATAGAAAGTTGGGCGAGATAGTAAATTTCCACGATAGCACGCTATGGTGGTTTAAAGAGTCCATATCTTGAACTAAAAAAAGAACGAGTCCTCCAACACGTGACGGGACTCCGTTAACGATAAGGAGGCAAATTTTGCAATAGTAATTCGGATTACAGCGGCGTAACTCCGGAAAACGTGAGTAAAAGTACTGATCCGCTATGTTCATCCAGAGTACGTCGTGAGAGCGTTTTCAAACAGGAGCTCTGGTTTTATGCGGAAATAACTCACCAGGGGTCGCAGGAGATAGTAATATCACAGTTGAAAGCGTGAATATTTAAGTGTAAATTGTTAAAGCAGTTGCATTTCATTAAATTCATGTTGAATTTTCCTTTCCTACGCCTGCACGTGCTGCCAATTTATAATGGCTGCCATGCTAATTTTTTCATGGATACTAATTGGCTTAATTTAAACTTTAGGTATGATTTTGAAAAATATATTTAATCGTTTAAGAAGGTTCAATTAAGACGGAAACATGCTTTTAAACCATCAATTTCACCCATCAAATTTCACTTACTTAGCATATTTATTAAAATTTATGTCTTCGCATACTAACTGTGAATAATAAAATAAGGCATGAGGTAATGCTTTCTCACAGAACTCTCAGAAGTACGTGTGAATAATAAAGTATAAAAAAATGGTTGCTTAAACTATATACAATGATAACAAAGAATGAAACTAATTTTTATTTCCAATTTTAGTTGGAATGATCCTGAAAAAGCTCGCGTGAGAATTGAGGATTAAAATTAGAAATCGAGAATAATTCATCACAGCTAGAGCTACCCGAGGTAAAAATAAGGTTTCCGAAAATGGTATCTCATGTTAACCTGTTTTTCTTTGAGATTTAAATCAATTCTGTTTACTCGTGTACTTGTTTACTTTTCCACGTATCTTCTCCATATGCTACTCTCTTTTTACGGATAATGCTCATGCTCCCTTTCCCCTCATCCGCCCCATTTCATGGCGTAAACCTCAAGCCTCGCAGCAAAACAAGCGACAAAATAAAAGGAAACTAAAAAAAGGGAAAAATAACCCGCAACAAGCCTGCGGGAGTTCATCATCTCCACTAAACTTCCCAATCTTCCCACTCTCTCTCATCCCTCGATAGTTACGCTGCCCTCGTAACCCCGTGAACCCAAAACGAGAGGAAAAACCTGATGACGGCGAACGAGTTACCGTGATTCCACCCTTTAGCTACTCATTGTCCTCATATTATTCAAGTGGAACCCTTTTACTCTCGGCTTCACCCTTCGATATCCTCCTGCATCCACCCATCCGTTTCATCTTCCCTCTCTTTCTTTCCCTCCACCGCTCTTTCCTCACGAGAGTCGCCACTCGACCCAAAAACACGCACATTTCAGTGCTCCCCCGGCGTTTATTCTCCGTTTCGAACATTATTCCATTCTCTTTCTTGAGCCATATCTTTTCCGTTTACATCATTTACGTCCCAAGCTGAATTTAAAAGTTTAATCAAGCAATCAAATAAACCAGATCTGGAAATTTCATTTTTACTTTTGCAATTTTCAATACTGTATTCGCGGTATAAGATTTTCTTGCTCCATGTGTATAAATTCATTTATGTGTTATCGAATATTGATGAGGTCAGTCCTCATACCGTAACTAAATTAATAGAACATTTTCATATGTCTCTTCTGATAGATAAAATTGTATTTTTCATGTGCGTTTACTTAATTAATAAACATATTTATTTCATTTGTCACAATGGTACATACAAATAAGGTAAACAAAAAAAAACACGTGAAATTAGGCATCCCTGAAGAACGTCTTTTGTAGGGGTTTCCATCGCTTTGGATAAAAAATAGACGTGTTTTTAGGCACATATCGAAAAAGGTTATTATAAAATATGCTTATAGGAACTGAAAATAATCAAACAAAATACAGTGAGGAAAACGATAGAAATGAAGCAAATAAAAGAAAAATGATAGAATTACTTTAAATGAACTTCTCTATTCTTTTGTATAAATAGCCATTCTTTCATTTTACAATTAGAAATCCTTCTACTGGGAAAAGAAAAGATAGTTTTAGGGATTACAGAAAACAACTTAGGTGTTATATAGTTGTAGAATAGTTTATAAACTTGTACATTTGGTCTGGGGATTTTGTTACAAAAAGTACTATCATTAAATTATACATAAACAGACAAGGCTTTTAACATCTCCAAAAAGGTTTAGAAACACTCTCAAAACTTTGTATGCCAACTTGTATACCCTCAAAACCTTTTATCTCACTATAATTCATGGCTCTGGCAATATTGAATCTATTGATATATGAGCAATGCTGAATAATGGCATTGATTAAGGTCTCCCTTTATGGAATGTTACGAAAGTGTTACTCTCAATATTATAGTGGTTCATTTACGTGAACTTGTTCTGCTTTTATAGCATTCCGGCTCAATGAGGAAAGAAAGGCAGATTACCTCACTCCTCATCTTTCCCAGTAAGCTTCATTCATATCTCCTAGGTATCGGTAGGTAATGGTGTGAACATTTTCAACTGGTCTACGGGCTACATAGTTTACAGACAGCAATGAGATCGTATGTTCATGTCCCGGGAAAAATTTCAAAAGCTTTTACTAGGAACTTTACTTTTGGAAGGATTTTTTATTTTCAATATCTTGTGATTGTTAATAGAAATATCCAATGCTTAAAACGGAATAAAACCCACTAGTAAAAAGGTTTAGGTAACTTGGCACGATAAGGCGTGCACCTAGGAAAATTCCCGAGGAGAAACGGACATGAAAAAAGTCTGACGGAACCGGGACTCGAACCCGGGTCTCCCAATTTTTTTTCGGACATGAAAAAAGTCTGACGGAACCGGGACTCGAACCCGGGTCTCCCAATTGCCGGTTGTTTGCTCAATGGTTAAAATAAAACACGTTTTGAATGAAGAGGGACATAATGTCTCTTCCAGAAACTCATCCAAGCAGACAAAAACCTCACGTGATGACACTGGAATCTCATAACCAGTGACCAGAATGAAAGAAATTCGTTCTTGTTGATCCTTCAGTTGCTATTTGTTCATTTGTTATTCGAAAACTCCGAAAGTATATAATTTACGTTTACGTTTAACCCTTTCGCAAATCCTTAGCCCCGGCATTTCAAAGAGCTTTCCAGATCAAGTAAACAAATTTTCGAGTCGAGGTTCTCAAACAAAGGAGTTAACTACCTTATATTACCATTCGCTGAGGTGACCTAATTTATTCTCCCTTTACTATTTCTCGTGCGCTCCTCTTGAAGTTTCTTGCAGTTCCTAGACTAATCTACGCGAGGATAGATTTCACATCCTCACTTAGCCTCTAATTCCAGCCGAGAACTTAGTCGAATGAATATTCATCGTACATAGAATTCTAAAACGAGCGAAAACGCGCCATTTTTTGTGCAGTATACCTCTCGATGTGGAATCCTTTTGCGTATAGAAGTCAGAGTAGATCGCATGAATATTTCCCTCGTAATCGCCTGCTGAATAAAATCACGGTAGACAAGGAAGCCCCTTAAAAAAATTCCTCGAAGATATTTATTCTCAATGGGGAAAATAGATGTCGGATTAAATATAGTACACCACTTTGTACATAAGAGAAAATAACATCTTGCATTTTAATTTAGTCCAATGGAACAGGTTATTGAAAACAAAAATTTTCTAATCTAACTTCGAAGCCGAAATCTCCAATCAACAATAAGAATGTGAATCATTATGGAATATCCATCTTATTATAAAGATGTCTCTAAGTAATGTGCAAGTTTGCAAGATTTTCAACTTCTGGTACTAATCTTAAAATATGTCAAGAGTCCGAATTGATAGACAAAAAGTTACTCATTAATCTCCATTAATCCATTACGGTGCAACGTACGTTTGTTGCCCCTGCGATTCATCACTACAAATTGTTCGTGACTGTAATAGTTAATATCTCTGAATAATTTCCTCCGTTTCATATCGTCAATTGTTTCTAAATGGGTCTAAATACACGCGTATTCTTATGGGAGAATGCATGAACTCGGAATCAACAATCGCATTGGTCGTCAGAGGAACGGGTTGTTTACAACCTCATAATTTCACAAAATATTCGCATATTTTATCTAAATTCTCGCAATTTCGAAACGAAAGCTTTATTCTACGACTATAATAAGAATATGTATTCAATTTCCCTTCTTTTGATACTTATTTTGATTTCATACGACTATTCCTTCTAATTTTATTTTGCAAAAGAAATAAAATCTGTACCCGATAAAATCGAACTTTACGTACATTTCTTATGGAAATCTATCTGAACGATCATGGTTCAAACCCAGCAAATCTTGCGAATGAAAAGTTGACAGTACTTCCTTCCGGCTCACGGAGAACATTATAGGTTATGGTCCATGTGGGTCTCTGTTACACCTAACCTCTGCAGTCATACATTTACATAGAATTTCCGAGATTAAAAATTGTATAAAAAAATACATTAAAATGTATAGGATAGGGTTGCGGGGAAAAAACTCCTCGGCTGTAGGCTTTCAGAGAAAACCCACGGTGCGGGAAAACGCTCACATAAGAAGGGGAGCGGAAAAAAACCGAGAAAACCCAGATAGAAATGAGATAATAAAATCGTAAAATCGGTGTAGCAAAAAAAAAGATAAATTAAAATGTCTGCATTTCCGTCCCGTCCTATGATTGGGTTCCATGGTGAGTGTGTGGTCTTCAACTGCGGGTGAGGTCTTATGCCTGAAAATAATTAATGGGGGAGAAAAGTAGACGGAAAGAAAACGGTATATTACGGGTGGTTTTCACTTGTGTGTTTTTAATACAAAAAGAGAAGAATAAGATGATCAACTACAATTATGTCGGATATGGATAGACTAACTACAGAGTAATCTTCATTGAGGGAACTGGTTCCATAGAGGTCACACGCGACTGAAGCGCCGCTGAGATGTAAAAAACGTGCTATTTACGTTAGGGAAATACTGAAATTATTGAATTTCCCGCCCGGCTTTTCCATCCCAAACAAAATGTTGTTTGGATCATAATGCTGGAGGAAACAAATGTTCTTTCAATTGAATGAATTGTAACATACTTTGTGACAGTGGGTGACCTGTATCGAACCTAAGCCATTGGTGAGTTAGTTCTTCAGAGAGGAGGAAATATGAAGTATTTCACCGGAAAAATTAAAACTGATCCGATGGATTAACATATCATGTATACACGAGATAAATGCATCATTAATTTGCAGTTAGGATTATAGAGAGTACCTACCTTATCAAGGACCCCGGGAGACGGAGAGCAACCGTTGGTGAGAAACATTCGCATGTTCACCTGCGATAGCGTCACGCCCTCCATTGCGCAAATAAATTAATATAACCAGTAATACAGGAGCAAATCCTAACTATGTGAGGAGAAACCGGCGTCAACTGCATGTAGAGGGAATGTGAAGAGAATGCTTTACAAAAACACGAGGGGCAGAGTTACCTAGCAATGGTTAGGGACTAGATGTGAATTGAAAGGGGTATGTAATCCATTATTGCGTCTTATGATGGTTAGTGAATACGGAATGGATTTTTGAAAATAGAATGCAATTGTGGCATATGTTATGGCTAGGTTAAATGTAGATGAAAGATCGGAAAAGGGTCTTCGAATGTGTTAATCGACATTTCAAAGAGAAGTGCGCGATTTGAAAGAGTGTTTGAGAAGAATTATTGTGGAGTTGGATGAAAAACAATTACGTCATGTCGAGAGTAAGTGAGAAGACCGTTAACGAAGAATTTTTTACTAGCTTAACCGTGAAGGGATGACGTGATTAGAGAGCATTAATTGTATTGAAATATTACTTATATTGTATCTTTACTCTTGGTAAACTCTTAACGGTCAAGTTTATCTACTATAAAACTAACTGGGGAATCAAATCATTCCGCGAACGATACGCGATAACATTAAATTAAAGAAGTAATTCGAACGCTTGGTGTTTACACCCCCTGCCACACCCTGAAAGGCGGTTTGCAGGGTATTTATGTAACTAAACTGTTTACTAACTTTTTCATCGCATTTACCTACATTTCCCTTTATAAAACCGACCATTTTAGCTGTTTTATCGTAGATTTTCAGGGTATAGATGCTCCAGCTTAAGTTGTTTGTAAGCGTGATTCCCAGATTCTCAACTGACTCGACTTCGTTTCTATTCACACCACTAATCTTGCACGGGAAATTAACCTCAGAGATTTACTTACATTAATATTTAGTTGTCATTTTTCGCTCCACCTTTGAATATGAACTATATCGTGATATGTGAAATGCTATCCCCGTCGATTGATATGTCTCTATATATATTTCCTATTCATCTGCAAATACCCTCAGATTGCTATCAATCTGGTCGCTCAGGTCATTGATATATATATATATATATATCATCATCATCAGCCATTTTCAATCCGACGTCGGATGTAGGCCTCCCCAAGCGCTTTCCAATTCTCTCTATTCTGAGCTTCTCGTTGCCATGTTACCCCTAAATACTGAATGATGTCTCTGTTCCATCGGTCCCTTGGTCTTCTTCTTGGTCTCTTCACGTCTCTTGGTATCCAGTTCAGCACTGCTGATGTCCATCGGTTGTCGTTTCTCCTTGCAACATGGCCTGCCCACATCCATTTCAGTGATCTTACCTTATCTATGATGTCTGTCACTCCTGTTATCTTCCTAACCCAGGTGTTGCGTTTCCTGTCTCTTCTTGTGATTCCAAGCATACATCGTTCCATACTTCTTTGTGTAGTCTGAAGTCGCTGGGTTATTGCTGCGTTTAACACCCATGTTTCACTTCCATATGTCAAAACTGGTAGAATGCATTGGTTGAAGACCTTTCTCTTCAAGACCATTGGCATTTTCGACTTCAGAATATGGGCGTTTCTTCCGAAGGCACTCCAGCCTAGTTTCATTCTTCGATTCACTTCATTAATCCTGTTTTTCTCTCCTGTCGTAACCAGTTGTCCCAGGTAAGTGTACTCTGAACAAACATCAATGGGTACCTCTTGTAGTAGGATTGGTACTTGTGCTGCAAAAGAATTATACATTACCTTAGTTTTCGATAAGTTTATCCTGAGTCCTATTTTCTGCCCAGCCGCGTTCAGTTCTTGAAGTCTTGATGCTAGATCTTCACCGTTGGTTGCGAAGAGTACTATATCATCTGCGAAACGCAAATGACTGATGTGCTCTCCATTGATCCGTAGGCCTCTTTCCTCCCAGTCTAAGGTTTTAAAGACTTCTTCCAGAACGGCTGTAAAAAGAATTGGTGAAAGGCAGTCGCCTTGTCTCACTCCCTTCTCAATCCGGAATTCCTCTGTTTCTTCATGCAGCATTACAGAGGCTGTGGCGTCCTTGTAGATGCTGCGTAGAAGTTGGATGTACTTTGTATCTATCCCTTGTTTCCCCAGTGCCTCCAGTGTGGAGGAGGTACTTACCGAGTCAAAGGCCTGGGCATAATCCACGAAGCAGAGTACTAGTGGCATCTCGTATTCGTTCATTTTGCTGATAATTTCTTGCAGCGTGTGGATGTGGTCCATAGTGCTGAATCCCTTGCGAAATCCAGCTTGTTCTCTGGGCTGGGCAGCTGCCAGGGACGTCTTCAGACGTGCAGCTATTACTCTCATGAACGTTTTGTAAATAACAGGAAGGAGGCTGATGGGGCGGTAGTTCTTCAAATCTTCCTTGCTTCCTTTCTTGTGCAAAAGGACAATCTTTGCATGGTTCCATTCCTTCGGAATTCTCCCTTGTCTAAGGCAATTAGTGAATAACTGCGCTAGGACAGGAGAAATTTCTGTAACACCAAGTTTCAGATATTCTGCTAAAACTCCATCAGCTCCTCCTGCCTTTCCATTCTTCATCTTCTTGATGGCCTCTGTTACTTCTTCTGGGAGAATAGAGGGGGGATTTTCTGAGTTTTGTGTTTCTTCTTGGTTTTCCTCTTCAACATTTTCTGTCTTCTTGTATAAGTTGGTGAAGTATTCGGTTACTGTCCTCAGTATTGCTTGTCTATTGGAAGTTGTTGTGCCATCTTCTTTCTGGACGACCAAGATTTGTTTCTTTCCCATTGCTAGGCGTCGTCTGACCCTCTTCATACTCTTGTTGTTCTCTATAGCTTCTTGTACAATTCTTTCGTTAAAATTCCTTACATCTTCCTTCATCGCCACTCTGATAGACTTGCATAGCTCGACATATTCGATATTTTCCTTTGGCAAGTCTGAGTGCTTCAGTTGCTTTCGCTGTTTCATCATTTTCCTGGTTCTGTCGCTGAACTTCTTATCCTTTGGTCTTTTTGGTGTACTTGCTACTTCTTCTGCCGCTGCTTTCACGACTTCCATGACTTTGGCTTCCAGTTCTACTTCTTGAAGTGCTGAAAACCTATTTCTAAGTTCCAGCTGGAACTCTTTCCTATTTTCTTCTAATTTTCTAATACTTACCTCCTGTTTCCTGCTTGAGACCAACTTCTTTCGCTCCATTCTGACGTTAATCTTCATTCTGCATCTAACTATCCTATGGTCACTGCCGGTGTTGAAGTTGTTTAGTACCTCACAATTAGTAACTGGGTAGAGTTTGTTAACCAATATGTAGTCTATTTCGTTTTTTACTCCATTAGGACCTCTCCAAGTCCACTTCCTTGTAGGATTCTTCTTGAAATATGTGTTTGTTATGTACATATTGGTGCACTCTGCAAACTCTACCAGGCGGTGACCTCGTTCATTTCTCTGTCCTAGTCCATGTTTTCCTGTGACAGCATCATCTGCTTCCTGCTGACCTACACGAGCGTTAAAATCGCCCATGATGATTTTATAATAGTGATCTTCCTTGTCATGTTCCTTGCCGAGAGTCTGGTAGAAATTTTCAATTTCCTCTTCGCTGCTTGCTGCTGTTGGTGCATAAACTTGGATAATCTGAACAGAGTAACGCTTGTTTATCCTTAGGATTAGCTTACATATATATATATCAGAAAGAGAGAAGGACCAATTGCTATCTAAGAACTCTATGAGTGAGCTAGCAAAGATATGCTCAATGGAACGAGTTGTAAAGAGATTAGCATGAGACTAAAAAGATGTTCATTTTTGGTGAAAGCACGGTTTATATGAATGTGAATATAGAGGTCGATTTTATTTACAGATTAAGCAGTTTTTAAATTGGAACAGTTGTTTATTTACGATATATATAATTGATGGAAGTTACTAAAGCCAGAAGTTCAAGAAATCACAGCACCAAATAATCCTAATGTGGTCACGTTTAAGCATCTAAATCTGTCTCACGTTTCCTCTTTCACTCGCGAATTTCATACATCTGTCCCATTCACTTTATTTGCGCGTTTTCAAAGTGGTCTACTCTTCCTTCCTCTTCTTCCTCCAAGGAAAGCTTTCGTTTTCCACCACATTTTCTCGTCCGCCGTAGAAGAGGTGAAGGAGGCAAATTTCAAGGGGGAAGTGTGGAGGGAAAAGGGATTTAGTGGCGTTATAAACCGACGCGTGGTAATTCCGGTCGATTCGTCTGCTCCGGTGCAATATTTCTTGATTTGAAGAGACCCCCATTTTTCAACTCCTTTTCTTACAGCCTCCCTCTATTATTCTCAATATTGAAGAAATTTAGGATGCATTCTTATTTATTTCCCATGAAAGATGGATGGTGATTTTGTGTTCATATTCCTCGTCATTTACCTCCGCTAATGGATGGAAAGCTAGAGAAATTTCCGGTATTACCTGGTTATGTTTAAACTCATAGACATTCCTATTCTTACTACTTGCTCGGAAATATCCGAAGAGTATTTAAAAATGTTACTAGCATGTTCTTTGGTGATGCAAAGCATTTACAACTGTCATTGTTCGTAATGTTATTAAGTTCGCTTCTTTATGCATCTGTTACCGTGAAAAATAGATGGGATTAGATAACATATTACATGTGATTAATAATTGGTTCATTAACGAATATAGTAATCCGTACAACCCGCTGACGGATATCAGCCCGTCAACGAAATCAGTCAAATAAAAATCTCTTGTGAAAGCTACGAAATGTTTTCCTTAAGGGCGTCGGATACAATTTAATTTAATGCGTCTTTCGCGCTTTCCGTGTTTAGTTCGAAGAAATGCCGTGGAAGTTGGTGGTGATGATTCGAACGATACCGTAGCGCCGAAGCACTTTCGATCCGTTTGCTGCGGAATGCGCTGGACATATTGCTCGAATTTCACGATTACGGAAATTCTGTAAAACTTACGTACTTGGAAAGTACCTGGATTAGAAGATAAAGGATTAAGCTAAAATTATGTCAAATAAGATTTTCGAATCACTTCTTATTGCCCGGTTGCACTGTAACGAAATGGATCGATTTTTTAAAATTGTTTTCTAATGTGTTTCCCATTATGGCTTGCATGATTTAAACAGAGAATCTGTGTAAACGTAGCAATATTTTTCAAGCATCGAATGGCGCAAATAGAAATGTTTATCGATATGCATGCAATCATGGCGATGTTATTGCCAACAGCCTGCAAACGGATGTTCAGGCCTTGTATCGACTGCCCTTAAGATGTGTACTCGTTCATTTCACAGAGTCACGCTGGAACATAGCAATCAAATATACAAGTTAATTTCGTGGGGGATGTTCTATCTACGCGGAGCGCAATCCGAAAAAAAATTATATAAAGCCGAAAACAGCAAGTAAAATAGTATATTCTTGATGTTGAATTTATTAGAATAGTTAAACTTACGCCATTAACGGTTCTTCGTCATAAAAAAACGGGGGTTGTATCGACGCACGGTATAGCTTCGTATCCCAATTACGTCCGCCAATTTAATCAAAATTTTCCCCGAAGCGTACCCCTCGAGTCAATAGATATCTGTAGCCATCTAAGAAAGCTTACTGATAAACTTCGACCTTATTTAGAGAATTGTGAAATATCACGGTGATGCCGAAAGTAGCCGATGATGGCAAATGTTTCCCTCGCCTGCCGTTAAAGAGGAGAGGGGTCGTTCTTAATCGAATCTTGCTGATGCGTGAGATGATTAATAAATTACATTTTTAGTTTAACTTTCGAATCCCGTCTGAGAAGCGAAAGGAGAAAGGAACCGTTTCATACTGAGGGAAAGGAGATACGTATCCGAAGTTTGGCAGGTGTTTCCCTTAACAAGAAGCTCTCTCGGGTTGATGCATATTGAGTAGCATAAAGGTCTCCTCATGAGCTTTTCTATACAGTGAAAACAGCCCTTAATTGCTTATTTATCTGTTAACCCTTCCGTCGCCAAGGAAATCGTGTACGATTTGGCTTCTTAGCAACGACAAGGCTTACACAAAAGGTTAGCAGCGCAACTGAAACACGTGAATATTATTTACTTTCCAAGGTGATCGGTATGCAGTTGTTTATGTATTTCTAAGGGAGCTTCTACTCTTCTACTACCCGTACTGGCAATCACTTAACTGAATCGCTTCTTAGTTTTCTCTCGGAACTCACGCACGTTGCTAACCGGAATAACAATAGGTATCAGCTATCTCGTCGATGAGATCTGTAGTGATAAACTTTTCGAAAAGCTTACGTCGGCAATCAAGTCTTCTATCCATAAGAGAAGTCCACCCGAGGGATTCCTATCGTATGCGAAACACTACTGCCGAATATAAAATCTCCCTTGTCAAACCTAGTCGCTCTACGTTGAACCAACTGAAGATCGGGGACTAATCCTACTTTTTCTTATTTAGGAATACAATCAAAAGGAAATTCCGATTTCACATTTCCGATTTTCATTTAAATGGTTTTATGGTTTACTGTCTACATAACCTGTTCAGTGCCATCTGCCATTTATTCCAGCTAGCGTATTACTTGATCGGCTTGAGGTTTTTTGTTCAGAGTAATTAAAGCTCCGGTTTCTAAGGAAAACTGTTGCACAGCAACCAAGGAGCTGAAACGAAACTGATTGCACCAAAAGGTTCCTAATACAGCAATCGTCACAAATTTGCTTTGTATTTATTTGAGAAACTACAAAGATTTTAAAATTATGAAATTTTGAATAATCATAGACGCTTTACAGAAATATTTAAATATTTTTTAGATAAAATACATTTTATTTGAAAAATTCTAAAATATTTCTTTTATAGGTAACCTTTCCCTTGCATCCATCGTAACAACCACCTCTTTTTGAAGTTTTAAATTTACTGTGATGCTGCTTGTCAACCAAATTACCATATGCATTTTATAATTAGTCGGAATATACTTATTGGGTACTGCCCCCTGCCGCACGCCGAAAAGTGGCTTGCTGGGTATTTATGTAGATGGGATGAATCTAACTCTTTCCTTGATTGTGTTACTCAGACTTACGCATTTTTCCTTCTTAGCTTTACTCCCATTCTTCATGTGGTCAGCTGATGATTGCTGACGCTTGGTAATGATGATGAATTTGGTTTTGGCGCAGATTCTTACGGCTAACCCCGATAAGGATTGACGGCAGATGGTTCAGTGGCAGTTAGTCGAAGGATAACCGGTCAATGGGACTAACCGTCTCTAGACTTTTCGTCGCTGAGACATTTGGTCGAAAGACTATTCGTCGCTGAGACAACTAGTCGAAAGACAGGTTGTCAAGGAAGCTACTTGTCGGAATATTGTTATTTATGGTAAACTAATCGGTACGTCATTATCGTGTAATAAGTTGAATAGTCATTACAAAAGCTCAGCTGAGTCGTATCAGCAGAGTTTACGAGTGCTTTTAAGGGATATTATTATTTATTCGACCAACTGCCACCAAACCGCAGTTGATATCAGGCACACACGAGCATTCCCTAAGCAGAAAAATCCAATTACCCGGAACTCGGTCCGGGACTTATAGGTTGCTGCGCTAGGAGTCCAACTGCCTCGCAACCGCGGTCTGTTTGCTTAGAATTCTGCTTTTACTTGGTAATCACATCATCAAGCAAATCCTTCTTACATTGCGAACATTATCCTTCAGTTGAGATTGCTTCACCTCTTGAGATCACAAGGTAGCTTAACCGGATTAATAGCAGAAGAAACCATTCGCAATCAATTCTCAACTCTTCCCTTCCAATTTTCTATTTGGAAATCAAAGCAGGACAAAGAGGGACTTTTTTATGCCTCAACCGCAGAGCGGGTGACATTATGGTCCTCTAATTTTTACCCGTAATCTGCAATTCGGAGTGGCCTTGTTTTAGTCTATTTTTCCACGATCCTAAATTTTCTCTGACGATCCCCAGTCGTTTGCTTTTCTTCCATTCTCTAGCTCCGCTCCAAAATAAAACGCTTATTTTATGCGTGAAATTTTAAGCCCAACACTCGTCCTGAGTGGGACGCAGAAAAGGAAAATAAAACGCTAACACCCGTTTCTCGAAAACGTTTGCGGTAGCTCTTTCTACTCTGGATTCAATGTTTTCTCTCTTCTTTGAGTGATACAAAGATGCCTTGCTTGCTTCAGATACAAGCCTACTCCGTCGTGTATCCCTTGCTTAAATAGTTCTTTCAGGCATCTCTTACGTATGGAATAGTCAATTAAAGGCGAAGTTGGTTCCACTATTTGAGAAGTAAATAAATAGTGGCAAATAGTATGTAGATAGAAAATATTCTACAATGAGGGCAGTCAACAGTCCCATAGAGTAAGAAGATTTAAAACACAGATATATTCTTTAATAAATGAATTATGAGACATAGAAATTGACGTCATTCATGCGATTTATAAGAAACGTGTATAAATAACTCTAAGAAAACAACTAGAATTGTTCACAATATGAGTTGAGTGAGTATGAGTCTCCCGGATAGCCAAGTAGGCAACGCGTTCGAATTTAGTGGAAGTGGTCCCGGGTTCGATTCCCGGTGGGGGCCTACGTGCGAAATGACCTCAGCTGTCGAAGCACTTTCAACAATACTACTACTTACTTACTGATTATTTTTCTTAACGAATCAGAGTTAATTAAGTGCTGCTCCACACATACCCTAATTTCTTCTCTTGTTGTCACATTTCAGTACAAACAAATTACACCAATTTATATCTTTTCATTTCGGTGGACGCCAAATTTAAATTACTCAGAGAGAGCTCAATGAATATATAAGATTCCGTAACACTTTTAATTACTATATAACATAATTTCAATTTTAAAACAACTTTATGTCTTGCATATTTAAAAAAAACTAGAAAAATGTTACTAACCTTTCTTTACCACACGTACATTTTTGGATAAAATCGTCGTCTGCGATGATTTTTTTTCGAGTGGCGTCTGATATAGACCCAGAAAGAGTGGAGTATTATCCAGAGAAATTCGTGCAACGGCTGGTTTTCCCACTTTTGCATATATTAAAAATAATAAAATTTCGTTATTTCGTCTTTACATACAGTCGTTTAAGTAAATGTGAATATTACGTATAGAGTTATACAAAATTATAAATAAAGAACCGTCAAAAATCAACTTGACACGGTCATAAATCAACAGTTATAAATAATAATTGGTTCAGATACGTAAATACTGTTACTATGGAGTTAAAATCGGCACAGTACATGAAGTATGCTATATAGAAGTACATATTCAAAGATGAAAACATAGACAATAAGATGTGTAAATGTACCGGAAATAAGAAATATCGATCGCAATTAAAAAAGTAACGTTTGATTATATGGATAAAATTCTCAGTCTCTAAATATTTATCAGAGTATAGCTTTAATAAACTGCATATAAAGTATATAGTTACGCAGGAATACATTAAATTTTGACAAAAACGTACTTGGAAGTATATTCTCTAATTCAAACCGAAAAATTACTGAAGGAAAATGTAAACCAGGGACACAAATTCTCCTCAAATAGAGCTGCGAGGATTAATGAAGAAAAACATTTGTTTTTATAATTAGAGGAGATTAATTAATTTTAATTAAAGCACCACGATACAACGGAAAATCGAGGAAATAACGCATTTTTGCATACACGCCCTGCGGAAGTATTGTAAAAATTCGGCAAAAGTAGGGCCCTGTTGATATAAGGGACTGTTGATAGGCTATAGAAAACTAGTCAATGATGTTTCCCAAAGAATATAAGATCCTTCCCATTTCCTGCAACACGACCCATTCATATCTAAGTTCTCTCCGATGTCTTTCACTTAGATGGTGTTTACAATGCATTTCTCAACATTATTCTCTGTCCTCTTTTTATAGATCCGAGCGATAAAGACGCGACTCAGTCACCATGCAACACCGACGCTGTATTAGCGCACCAAAGTGGATTTTGCGGCCGTGTAGGAAGGGTTTTGAGGTAAGAGAACTTCTAAGACAAAAGAGCTCATTTCCATGGAGCGTTTCCTGCTCTTCCACATTAGTCTTTTTTTCGTATCGCTCACATTTGCTTTTATGTTCGTACATTGTAAGCGCTCACACTGGTTGCCTGGCAACCCTCCATCCGTATCTCCGTTAGCGCTCGTTAGAAAAGCTAAGTTACGTCTTGCATCATAGCGTCAGTTCTCGGAAGAGGGTAGTTAAAGCTTAGTTTAACGGAGGAAATTGGCGGTGTCGAAGAGTTTACGAAAGAGATATTTATTCCCGATTTACCCCAGTCTACGATGTATTTAAATTTCGGTTCTCGCGAAACTTGCGTACTTTTATTTTATCTACTGAAATTCAGTTAATGAAATTGCACGCGTGTTCGAGAGGCAACTCTGAAATTGGAATGATCACAAAAGATCGTTATCGTAATTTCAACTGCGTTTCTGAGAATTAAAATGAAATTGATTTAATTTGTAAATAAAATAAAATCTATCGAGCTATTATCCTTCCAGTCTAACCTCGTTTTATTGTAGAATTGTAACAGTTTCAACCAAAATTTAAGCCTGGAATTTAGAGGAAATATTCCATTGAAATTTCACTGAGAACGAATGACTCGTATAATTTCTGATCAACACTATTTTTCTCCGAAACTCAATTATAGCTTCCTGAGTTATGATGTTACTAGCTGAAGTGCCCGTTGATTCTCAACGGGGAATATAGACATTAGGATTAAATAAGTTGACATATCAAAAGAGAAACTAAAACCTGTCATCTAAACTTATCTCAGTGGGACAGATTATCATAAAACAATTTTTTTCAAACTTCTGCCATTAGCCAAAGTGCGGCTTGCAGGATTGATACGTAGATGCGGAATTACTCAATGAAAGAAATATTTAGATGTTACCTTAATTTGAAATGCCGTTGACAAAAATGAGCTGAATAATAATACTCCCCTAAATGGTCGTATACGCGTCCCTGCGATTCGTCAAAGCAAATCATTCGACACTGCAAATGCTAAAAATCTCATAAAATTTCTTGCTCTTCACATATCTCTAGTCAATCATTAATATTTACCGTGCATTTTGTATTTTGTTTAATCAAGTTTGAATTCAACAATGGGATTAGTCGTCAGGGTGACGATTTGTTTACAAACTCAAAATTTTAGAGTGGTTCCGTTTACTTGATCAAACTTCTCGCAATTTTGAACAGAAAACATTATTCGACGACCAAAATAATAACATTAATTCAATTTCCCTTCTCTTGGTTCCCTTCTTCATGGACATTTTCCGAATAGAATACCACCAAGTATTCTGAAGAAGACCTCTTCCATGAAGGTTTGCAAAAGAAAGGCGAAGAAATTGGAAGAAGTTCAGAATGTAGCAATGCCACTATTCACATCACACCAAATCTTATCACAGCTATCTTAGAGATAATCCTATGATAAATATACCATAACCTTTAGAAATATCGACTCCAAAAGTTGCCATACCTTTTTTTTTAAGTTCTATGTGGGTAAACTGCCGTGATTGGATATAAATATTAGTTTTCAGTAAAATGTTTACTCAACAGCGCAATTCATTGCTTAGAGATTCCATTCTCAATCAACTGATAAGACATCCGAAACTTGTTTTCTGTATCGTAATTAAATTATCAGAGAATAATGAATGTAGAATTTGTAAAGGAAATTGGGATTTATTAGGTAGGACAACTGAAAATATAATGTTACGAAAAATATGATAATTAACAAAAATTATAACAATTATAGGAAATAGATAAACTTAAATACCCATATTTCTTATAGTTTGTTCTTTACTTCTGAAAAGTTTTATAATTTTGATAATTTTAAAAAATTAAAAACAACAATAATAAAAGTTATAGAAAAAAGAGAAAGTTAAATATCTATATTTCTTATAGTACGTTCTTTACCTCTGTCAAATTTTAAAAACTTTGTTTTATAATTTAATTAGGTAAGTTTTTATTAGACGATGATTTTTATAATATGAATCAAATTCTTGCGCCTCCATACCGAAATTAAATCGAGAGCCAATTAATCAAATAGTTCTGAAAATTGGAAACAAATACGAAAAAAATGAATTAATTATTTCCCAAAAAAACTAACCCCCTACTTCGATCAAAGTTTCGTAACTATCCTGAGCTCCCCGTTGCTGGGCAACGTTCTGATTCCGCGCGGTGTCATCACTTTCCAATAAATGCAATTCCCAGTAAATCTGTGCATTTTTTCCATTTCCTAAAAGCGAATTTCAGGACGAAAACATACCGAATACATCTTCCTTGCGTTTCTCTCGATTTCTTTCTTATTCTTCTCTAAAGCGCTCTTCGAGAAAGAAAAAGCTTTCTGTTTATGCAATTCATGGCGTTAAAAAGCACCTTTCCTCTCCATCGCGCCTCAACCCATATCTCATGGGAGCCATGTCCTTTATATATCTCTCTCTCTCCTCCTTTAGGAAAACAAGCACGCGCATGGACACGAACTCACAGTCCTTTGCAACGCCTTCGGGAAAGTATAAATTATGGAAGATAAATATTTGCGATCTTCGCATCACTCCATGCATGGAAAATTTCCTTCGGGAATCCCTTCGATCAATACTTCCGCCACCTTTTAAAAATACTTTCCCGCACCCTCACCTCCGTGGGCGTTTGAGGAGATTTCGAGGACGGTCTCGGTTCTTCGGATAAACGCCTCTTCACTACTTGTTTTCCGTCCGTGATCCCGCGCGTGAGAGCCGAGGAATGTATGCCTCTCGAGAAAGAAGCATCTTTCTAAATTTCCAGTACTTTCTCCGCTTCTCCCCTTGTTTATTTTCACTTGTAAGTTCATCTCGTCCGTTACTCCGTTCTCCAATTCTTCTCTATTCAATTAATTTCTCAAATTTTCCTTCTCTTGCCTCTTATTGGTGGTCTTAAAGATAGTTATTTCGAACAAAATTGATATTAGAGACGCAAAACAGTGCCCTGGAGCCTAATGGATATCATGGCTTCACTTGAAGATGATTTCATGCAGAGAGGCATCATGGCAGGCGCTTGTTTTGCCTTGCGGTGACTTAATGAAACCGAAAGACTATCTAGTGAGTGCCTGCTTCTTCTGTTCTCTGTTGTCATGGTAGCGCTGAGGCTGTTACTTAAAAATAAATTTTAGATTTGTAAAAATATTACGATTCTTCTTTGAATTAACTTTCATTTAAGTTAACTGTTTGTTCGCAAATATCGAAGTGAAAAGGTGACCCTTGCTCCGCTTTTTAGACTTGCAAATGCAAATTCATAATGAATTTGACGACGAAATTAGAAAATCCTACATATATCGCAAATCTGCGAAACGGTGCGTTAATTTAATATTAATAAAGATGGAAAGAAGGCGACACGGATCATAGAACGATATAAGAAATTTAGAAGAAACTCCAATACCGTCAAATTCAAAGGTAAAAAGAGAACTTACCTTTGGTGTGGATCCTCTGCTACATCTGTAGACTGAACAAAGAAAATATTGTGTCATTCTTCTTTAAAGAATCGCCAAACTGAGGGAAGTAGTAAGAATTGAGAATGGCTTCACGAACCATAATTAAATAAACCATAAGTAAATCTCCTATAGAAATTTCGAAAAACATGAAAGCTGGCCTCTTCTCATAAAAATTGTATTTGATTAAATGATAATGTTGAAATGAAAAAATCGAAACGTTTATTTCCAACAAACCACAAGTGTATTTCCTCTTAAATAACAGCGAATGCACTTGAAGACATTTATGGGTTTGGTGATTCCAACTTGTGGCTCCCTCTAAATTATTTCTCAGACAGTATTCTTGCTTATTTCACATTTTCCTCGGTTCCATTTCCTCTCATTCCTTGTCGAAAGCCTCTTTTCTCTAATTTATGGTTCGTTTCTGTATATCGTCGCAGATATATCACCCCCCCACGTGATCTCTGAGTCAAATGTATCAGTCAAATATTCATGAAATACAAGCACCTGCCGTTTCTTTCGTTCCGATAATCAATAAAGGGAAAAGAATAACTTTTAGTGCAATAATGCGCATGAATAGTATTCTCCTGGACTCCTGGGTAGCCAACTGGGTAACGCGTTCGACTTCGGTGAAAGCGGTCCCGGGTTCGATTCCCGGTGGGAGCCTACGTGCCAAACGACCTTAACTGTCGAAGCACTTTTAACAATACCTCTACTACTACTATTCTCCGACTCTTTCGCTGTAATATGAAGGAAAGTACGGATATGACGTACACTCTAACCAGTAGTACTTAATATACATCTAATGCGAATAATGAAGTTTTACGGAAACTTTCGCAAATGTTATGAACAAGATTTCCAGCCAAGTTTTACTAGCAAGAGTAATGAAAGGGATGACATTGTAGGAACGGAGGAAAGTAGAAGACTTTGAGAGTAATTGCACTCGCGAGAGAATCTGTCGTTTTCTTCAGCCACTGAGAGTGAAGTGAAATTCCCTCGAGAAACTTTTCTCCGATAGCGAAATCTTCCGTGGGAAATAGATCGAGAGGAAAGTGAAAAATGGCGATGGATTTGAGGGTAAGGAAAGGTCCAATCCCCATCTTTTGGAAGGAAAGGAATTTCGCATTTCTTCTTCTGATTTTCTTCTGTGTAAGACTCTGATGCCCGTGTCATTTTTAAGTTAAGATTTATCGCCAGGAAAGGATGATAAGGTCGTAAAAAAGTTCAATCAGACTCTTTGTTGACATTCTATCAGTCGTTTTAATGTCGATCGAGTTTCTATTGTCTATTTCACAGTCTTATTTATGCTTGTAGGTCTTTCGTCATTCCATATTACGTCATCCCTATTTATCTCAGAAACGGCTTCACTTAGAGGTTTGAAACAAACTGCATTATGTTTCTACAATGATGAAACCCCCAGGAAAACTATTTCCATCTCTGTAAAGGTCTGGGTTCGAACCCAGGAGCGCAAAATATGTTTCCATAAGAGATGTACGTAAATTACGTTTCAATACTTGCAGAGGTCGTTTCTTTTACAAAATTAAATTAGAAACAATGGTCCTACGAAATTGAGACAAGTGTCACGAGAAAGGAAAATAAGCATA
>KZ308350.1:175542-191915 GCA_000376725.2 Ladona fulva | reverse complement strand
AATTTATGCAAAATAGAGTTTCATGACTTGAAAACAGTAGAATAAATATGATAAGAAATATATTGAGTTTTTATGATCTTACCGCAGAACTTTTTTGTGCTTAGGAGGACCAGATATATACGATAATAGATATATTTTTAAACTAAATTAAGTCCCGTCATGCTTGATGGGGGCGTTTACTACTTGTAAAAGAAAACTTAAAGGAAGCACAAGTATTGTTAAAAGTGCTTCGATAACTAAGGTCACCTCTAACAAGTAGGCCTCCACCGGGAATCGAACCCGGGACCGCTTTCCCCGAAAGAATTGAAAATCGAACGAGTTGTCCACTTGGCTATCCGGGAGCCCAAGAAAGCAGAAGTTTAATAGTATTACCGAGTGTGCCTACGAAAATCTCTAGGTCATCTCAAAGTCTGTTGGTAGTAATTATATTCGTAATATCAAGAGAATTATTGATTAAATTCTTTATCATTGATGCATAGTCCTCTCAGCAATCACTCTTTTAAATGTGTTTTAGAAAAACCGTTATATTCTTATTAGATTTTAGAATATTTTCTTCAGTAGTTTGTTGTAGAGTCATTTAAGTCTGATTTTTTAACGTGCATATATTCTATTGTGACCTTCACGTTAAGGGCTCTATTATTTTCTGAAATGTTTCATTCTGAACGGTTTTTAATTTCGCTATTTGCCACGTCATGAATTTTATTCTCTCGTCTTCCACTTCATCTAATTTTGAATTAGTTATTATCCACGCACGGATTAATTATACGCTATTGTATATTTCAGCCCATTTTCTAAATTATAACGCATTCGATTAGTAGAAGAGGAAAGATCTCTCTTACAGTCTGACCTAGAAATAGGATGGATTTACTGTCGCCTCTAACAACTTCCTACAAAATACATACATTACGCTGAAAGATTAAAGTAGTTAAAAAATAGGAAACGCGGAATAGATTATTGGGATTTTCATACCTAACTCGGCTTATCTCGCTTAAATAAAAACTGTGGTTAAACGAGCCCTTCATCTTTTTGCAAAAAATTAGCCCCTCATACGGAAAGTTATGAGGATAATTCATTTTTCTCTTAGGGATTCGTTTTCCAACTCGATCGACTCACGACCTCCTATCCCTTTCGTTTCACTGAGCATTCACGCATTCACCAAACAAACGTCCCACGCTCTATGAGCCCAATTACAGCAGGATTTTGCTGCTTAATGAGGCCAAATTACAACGTCAGTCATATTCTCGTTAACTGTCGTAAATTCCGATTCCAAGCACGCAACTGAAGCTTATTATCATTACCTTACATGGAATCAGAGCGATATTCACAAAAACGTAATTAATGGGATTTGTTGACGCAGAAGTCACTGGAAGGTTTCGACTTTCACTCTTTCCTGCAAAGCACTGTTTGCACGTCTACGTAGCTGACAGTATTTGGGAATCATTCTGCGTAACATCGTCTTGTACCTTTTAAGCTGCTAGAGCACATATTAGATTGGTAGCATAACATTAACGTCGCACAGTGGGCTGAAATCGGAAAAAGCCGGACAAAAGTCCAAAATGGCTTTTTTTGAGATACTGTCCTGAAACTTTGCATATATATACACAAATAATTTTTGATCATAGAATGGTAAGTCATTTCTCATATATCCCATCTGCTACGTAGCTACTGAGGTTCAAACATGGCTAAATTTCCAAAAACACGCCCGATTGAATTTTTCTTCGAAAATCATATAATTTAAGTATTTGGTGGACTTGTGGAAGGATTTTAATGGAGTAGAAAACGTAATATTCTGGTAACATGTTACTTTTCCTATATTGACTATAAATTTCGATGATCTTGGTCAATATTTGTGCGGTATTACGTCACAAAATGGCGGACGCTTTTTTCAGGCAAAATTTCACACAAAGTAGACAATATCTTTTGTTTAAGAAAAATCGTCTCCTGGAAATTGCATCAAAGTATTCATTAAAGATATTTTAAGAATATCCAGCAGAAATATTTCAAAACTCTTTGCGACCACGAAAATGAACGCGATTTTTTGATCGCGNAAGTAAAATGATCATAAAATCTTATTTTAGTCGTGAAACATTCATATAAATGCGAAATTGTGAGAAATTTGATCAAATAGACGGAAAATTCGTTAATTTTTAATAAATAAACAACCCATCTCTTTGACGACCAAAGAAATCATTCAACATTTATTTCCTTAGTTACCTCATATAAATACACGAGAATGATCGGTTTATACACTTTTCTATATGAAATGTACTTAAAATATATTTTCGCTACCTGCAGAGGTTGTTTCTTTTACAAAATTAAATTAGAAGCAATGGTCCTGCGAAGTTGAGACAATTGCGAAAAGAAAGTAAAATGATCATAAAATCTTATTTTAGTCGTGAAACATTCATATAAATGCGAAATTGTGAGAAATTTGATCAAATAGACGGAAAATTCGTTAATTTTTAATAAATAAACAACCCATCTCTTTGACGACCAAAGAAATCATTCAACATTTATTTCCTTAGTTACCTCATATAAATACACGAGAATGATCGGTTTATACACTTTTCTATATGAAATGTACTTAAAATATATTTTCGCTACCTGCAGAGGTTGTTTCTTTTACAAAATTAAATTAGAAGCAATGGTCCTGCGAAGTTGAGACAATTGCGAAAAGAAAGTAAAATGATCATAAAATCTTATTTTAGTCGTGAAACATTCATATAAATGCGAAATTGTGAGAAATTTGATCAAATAGACGGAAAATTCGTTAATTTTTAATAAATAAACAACCCATCTCTTTGACGACCAAAGAAATCATTCAACATTTATTTCCTTAGTTACCTCATATAAATACACGAGAATGATCGGTTTATACACTTTTCTATATGAAATGTACTTAAAATATATATTCGCTACCTGCAGAGGTTGTTTCTTTTACAAAATTAAATTAGAAACAATGGTCCTACGAAATCAAGAGAAGTGTTGCAAGAAAGGAAAATGATCATAGAATCTTATTTTAGTCGTGTATCATTCATATAAATTCGAAATTGCGAGAAATTGGATTAAATAGACGTAAAATTTGTAACATTTTCTGAAAATAAACAATTCATCCCTTTGACGACAAAGGGAATTGTTGAACATTGATTTCATGAGATATCCCACGCGTAGAAAACTTCTACATTATCACTTTGATTGCATCCTTAGTTTATGCGTCAAGTTGCTCCACATGCGTATTCTAAGGAAGTTTCAACCGCTAAACTTTGTCTGACACTTTATCCCTATCCCTTCTTAGGATACGTCTTTGTAGTAATTTAAATTTTGGAGATGAAATTTTAACTGAGGATATTCATGAAGGAACCTGGTCCAATTAGTATGAATTCTCTGAACATATCACACTTTCATACTCAGCTCGTAGGAGATATATATCGATATTATACGTAGATCTGTTTCGATAAATAACGACATTTTCTTTCTTAATTACAATTATTACGTTACCTACCATATATTCTTTATTTTCCTATTTTATCACATAACTCATGTTAGTTCCTCTAATTGCATTTCATATCTGAATTTGCTGGGCGTAATTTAACCACGATTAAATCGTAGGACTATTTTCGACTATTTTTATTGATTCCTTTTTAAAGCAATAGAAACAAAAAAAAAACATTTTTGCGAAAATCGGAAGAATATGATAGGCTATTTCGTTTTCGCCGATTCTCTTTTGAAACTAGATCTTCAAGAGAAGTTATATATGCTCGTAATTTAAGATGAAGCTTTAGATTGAGATGGAAGAAGTTTAATATCCCGAGCTGGTTGAACGTAGGTTTTAAATAACATCAGTGATTCTCATTACCTCCAAAGCTGAGGGTGACACGAGAGTTCTGCTTTATTTTTCTAGAGTAATCCGCTTTTAGAGAGAAGATCCTGAAAACCGGTTTTTCATTCCATGATGAGCTAAAGGAAAATGTGGACAGAGTAGGTCTCCTTATTCCACTTCATGGAAGAAATAGGTCAAACCCTAAGAGTGATCGGAACTACCAGAGCAAATTCGATGCGGAGATCAAAATAGGTACCCGAGAGAAAAATTTCCGATCGAATCAATAAGAACAATTTCATCGCGGGTATCTAAATCTCTTGATTCCTTGCCTTGTTCCTCATCTTCCTCTGCAGATTCCAGATGTAAATCTTTGGATAATTGGATTGCTCATGCCTAGAACGATAAATGTTTCCCGGCACAACGCACTGAATTCATAAGGATGCTGAACGGGCAAATGAAAATGCGCATTTTATAATTGGAATGGAAAAAAATTCTCGGTCGGTTGTGACGGATTGAGTCGTAAAATGCTAATTTTGAAATCGTTCGAGAATACCCTCTCATTCGAAAATCTCCTCGAGGTCCTATAGAAACTGTCTCGAAGAGTGTCGTTTCCCGACTCGTTCTCCAAATACCCAGCTTCTCTTCCTTTCCAATGAATCAGTAAGGTCCGCATTTGCGTCCTCACAAATACAGCGACACTTGAGTGCCTCAGCTCGAAAAAATGTCTATTTTACGTTTGGGCGATCCGGGAAGATGCCCCTATTCATTTTTACCGTCATCTTATAAGGGTTGGCAGGAGCCCGTTCCCCCGCAAGCTCCATTACGCTACACGAAGGCAAATTGCCTGTGAATAAGTGACGGAAGGAAACCTGTGTTTCTGAGCTAACCTTCTCTTAGAACGAAAAAGGACGCTTCCGAAAAACCGACTTTCCCAGCTTCCCCGGAATTGAGACGAGATTCCGTACGTTTCTTCTCCATGGCTTCCCTCCCTAGGGGAGTTTTATTTCCAAAGCGGACAAAAATATTGATTCAATCTTTAAGGCTAATCAGTTTGTGAGATCTGAACTCATCTGAATATGACAGCTGGTTAGATTGCGGAAACCTTTTTTATGAAAAATTTTAGGAATTTTAAGGAAGACTTCGAAACTAGTGAAACATATGGAGGTAGGGAATTTCCATCTCTTGGGATACATGCTCCCAAACTTCTGCTCTGACGGTGAAAAGAAGTGATGGAATGATATTGAAAACCAGTATAGGCGCAACATTCGGAGACGTTCTCTCGATGTAAACAATCGAACTCCGGTATCATTTTCACCTTAAGCCCTTTGCTGAAATTGACATGTTCTCATCGGTCAAACGTTGAATCTTTTCCTATTAGCAAATGCTTAAAGAAAACTATCAATTCGGCGATTAATCGTACTCATGAAGTGCATTTTGGTACTTCTAGCAGATGCATAACCAGCCCTTTCTTATTGGGGAGAATTTTGTGTTCAGTCGAACTAAATAGAAATACAAGTTTTGTTTTTAGTGCTATATTTACCATAAACGTTTTGAATTAAGCCATCAAACGTAATGAAAGAAAATACTTAGTAATTTTCCACACTAAAATTTATTCTGCTGCGACCGGTTTCGTAAGATTACTTACATCTTCTGGCCAGAAGATGTAAGTAATCTTACGAAACCGGTCGCAGCAGAATAAATTTTAGTGTGGAAAATTACTAAGTATTTTCTTTCATTACGTTTGATGGCTTAATTCAAAACGTTTATGGTAAATATAGCACTAAAAACAAAACTTGTATTTCTATTTAGTTCGACTGAACACAAAATTCTCCCCAATAAGAAAGGGCTGGTTATGCATCTGCTAGAAGTACCAAAATGCACTTCATGAGTACGATTAATCGCCGAATTGATAGTTTTCTTTAAGCATTTGCTAATAGGAAAAGATTCAACGTTTGACCGATGAGAACATGTCAATTTCAGCAAAGGGCTTAAGGTGAAAATGATACCGGAGTTCGATTGTTTACATCGAGAGAACGTCTCCGAATGTTGCGCCTATACTGGTTTTCAATATCATTCCATCACTTCTTTTCACCGTCAGAGCAGAAGTTTGGGAGCATGTATCCCAAGAGATGGAAATTCCCTACCTCCATATGTTTCACTAGTGGCGAAGTCTTCCTTAAAATTCCTAAAATTTTTCATAAAAAAGGTTTCCGCAATCTAACCAGCTGTCATATTCAGATGAGTTCAGATCTCACAAACTGATTAGCCTTAAANGATATAGTAGATATTATGAGACCCCCCTGCTACCTTGGACGATCCGACAATGAGCGCAAAATAAGAGAAATAGATGCTAGGACGAGTCGTTTTAAGAATTCATTCTTTCCACGAACTATACATGATAATAATAGGCTAAAAAATAGTCCGAACGCCCGGTGTTTTCACCCCCTGCCACACGCCGTAAGGCGGCTTGCAGGGTATTTATGTAGATGTAGAATGTTGTAGCACGAAAATTTGTCCGGCTTGGAATATTCCAAAGGAGAAACGGATATTAAAAGGTCTGATAGGACTTAATGGGACTTGAACGCGGGTCTTTCGCTAACCAGGCGACTGCTGTAGCATTTGAGCTATTTTGCCAGAATATTTATCCATGCTATTTTAGAGACTTCTTAGGCAAGGGCTAGTGGTACGTCTAAGTAGCATGGTCCACAGGCACCATAGCAACGGCAACAACCATAGCATAGCAATAGCAACAGCAGCCACCGTAGCAACCATGGCGACAGCCATACATAGTGATGGAACAGGAACCCACCTCAGGAATAACACACAAAACCTGTTCTTACCATAACATTAAAAGTAAAAGAGTCCCATATTCCTGGTTTTGCATTAGTGTCTCTTTTAAAGGAATGCTCACAATATCTCATTAAAAAGGCAATACTTGAAATGTTTTTCTTGAGAGAATGATGTTCAAGAGTGAAAATGTGTTGCGACCGATTTATTCTGAGGACGCGTTTTAAGACAGACTTGGTATCGTGACTTATAACGCCACTCTCCCTCCGATAGATTTGGATGTCAAGGGATTTTCACACGAAGCACACCAAAGAATTGATTCGCGCGGTCGCCTTTAGGGTTAGAGGTTTCTGGTTCGAATCCCGGTGGAGCCCGTACGTGCGAAATTACCTCAACTGTCGAAGTAGGTACTTTTAAAAATACTACATTCTTTGTCTCCTGAGTATACTCAAATTGCTAGTCTGAAGAGCGATTCTTACGCGTCTGAATAGAAAACTTCCAGATGTGATTCAAACATACTTCTGAGGAAGATAAGCTGTGAAGTCAACGGCTAACATTTACGTTTAATTAACTAGAGTATCATCTAAACCAGCTCCTTGCATTCAAGGAGAAATCAAAAAGTATAAGCCCCATTGATTTTTAACTGTGTGGGCTTTTTGCAACCGATTTTAATCAGATGATCTGAAGTGCCCGTTGATTCTCAACGGGGAAAATAGATGTCGGATTAAATATAGTATACCTATTTGTACATAAGAGAAAATTACATCTCGCATCTTTATTAAGTCCAATGGAAGAGGTTATCGAAAACAAAAAATTTTCTAATCAAAGTTCGACTCCGAGACCTACAATCAACCATAAGAATATGAATCATTATGGAATTTCCCTCTTATTATTAACAGGTCTCAAAGTAATGGTTACGTTTACAAGATTTTCCACTTCCGATTCTGGTAACTTTAATCGTATAATTGTCAAGAGTCCGAAATGATAAATAAAAAGTTGCTCCTACATCTCCACTAATTTATTACGGTGCTACGCATGTTTGTTGCCCCTGTAATTCATCACTACAAATTNTTATTGTTGTTGTTAATATTATTATTATGTATCATAAGCACCCATGGTTTAATAACAGTGAGTAAAAAAGGAGAGCGGTTTCTTAAGGTATGTTTTCACTATACCAATTCGTAATTTGGTATAAACAGAGCCAAACCGAGGAATCGCTTTTTAATTAATGGAAAAAGTACCCAATTTTTTATTCTAAATCTAAATGCAATTCCTAAATGAAATATTTCTCGTGGAAACCAACACCCAAGACTTATTTATTTAGCAGAGAAGGTCTTATAATTCAAAGAGAATGTCTTCCACACAGCTTACCTTCCATCACGAATCTCTTCGCCCGCAGCCCTGATTAGAGAATTCTTTCTCTTAACGGAAGGATATCCCTCTCTCATCTGCCATTTATCCTTCCTCTCTGCCACTCTTAATGTATCCTCCTCAATCTCGCTCTGCCCCAGAAGTGGAAAAGGCCACGGTGAAGGTTAGCAATGGGAGGGGGAGTTTAAGAGGAAGGAATGCGAAAGTATGAAATCGTAAGGAGGCAGCTGAAGGGAGAAGTGCTTGAGAAGTGGCGTGGGAGGTGAGAAAAGGGCGCGGGAATGCGCGGTTTTTCGATTCTGCCGAGAGATGGAGGGGGAATCGCGCGGGGAAATCAAGGGAGGAGATAGAAGAGGGGGCAGAAGTTGGGGAAATGAGGGAAGATGAACGTTCGAAATTCAGATTGCGAGAAATAAAAGGAAATGTTGGTTAATTTGAGGGTTGATAATTCTGAGATAAAATAAATTTTAACTTTATGGGAGTAATTTATCGAGAAATCCTTTAAAATATCGGAAATATGTGACGAACCTGCATGGATGAGGTTCGTGGTCAATTGTCCTTTTTATTTAAATCGTGGTTTCGGCTTTGTAGCAGTGAATCCGATTTTTCAGAATATTATTTTCTTAGGATCCATCTCGTCAGACTCATCTACGACATTCATTTTCAGATTACTGCGTTCTTTAGCAACTATTGTGTATTTCTTACGCTTGCCTAAATCAACAAACTCTACCGTCTTTTATTGAGATAGTTTAGTCTGGCTTTTAAGGTTAGTCTCTTTTGCTCAGCATTGTTCTCGCCTGTAATACACACAATATATGGCAAAGCAAACATGCATTGCGAAGATGGTAAATTATTTAACAATCCTTAGTGCATTAAAATCGGAATTGCAAATGTGCATCATTGATTCGCTCTAGTTCGATTAACAACCAGAATGATTTAAAGGGATGTAAAGCTTAAATTGTACAAACATCACATAGAATTCTAACACATAACCTGGGTTTAAATGGCAAAACGTCTTCTTCAGCACTTCATCATTAGGTTAACCGCCCCTTTGTTTTACTCTTTGAATCAGTGTGCAATATCTCAAGGCTATTACCAACGCTATAGATTTTATTAGAATCACTTTACTTAAATGTATTCCTCATCCGAGAGTTTATCGGCATCTTGAGAAACAAAAAGAATATTTGCAATAAATAGTGATAATTTGTGAACCCTACGGATATGAAATAGAAATTTTCGGAATAAATAAAACTGAGGATGAAAATACGGTTTTTGTGGGAGAATTTAAAATAAACGTTGCTCACGAATAAAATGCCGCATGGAAGCGTATAAAGAGAGAGGGAGAGCGGGGAAAGTGCGATGATTTCAGAAAAGAGTATTGGATTGGACAGAGAAGGCGTGGAGAGGGGGATGAGGAGGCGCTATGCAGAGAGACGCAATTGGAGGCTACAAAACGGGAAGAGATAGAGTTTGAGGGTCGCACTGGCTTTTTTTGTCGTCGATTCCTCGTGAGGTAGCTTCGATTTATGAATCCTTTTATGCTTGCGTTTTCCTCGCCGTTTCGACCGACCTCCGCATTTCGCCGCCTTCCTTTCGAATGCTAAACTCTCCTTCCATCGCCATCAACTTGATCTTTATGTAAGTTTGATACCAACCGGGAGTGTATGGGCGTTTCTTCTCTCAAACGGCTTCCAGCAAAATCAAAGGGGTTGGTGGCGCAACGCTTTAAGCCGTATCCGAGAAATTTTGCCATCCGTTTTCCTTATCTTCGATGGGGAATTGTTTCGCCGTCTTTTACCTCGGAGCTGCATTGCGGAGCGGTGTGAAATATTTTCAAGGGGAATAACTCGGTAGGAGGGAGGGGAAGATAACTAGAGGATCTGTTAACGTCACCTGTGAGTGGAAGGCGATGAGGACATAGTTGCTGCACATACTTCGGCGCCACGGATATGCGAATGAGCAGCGAAATCCGTCACGTCGGAACATCAAGTTATGGACAGAATCTCAGAATCGCAATCCCAAATCCGGAACCTCAAATGCACGGAGTTTCGAATGTCCTGAATCAACAATTGGACGACATGTCAGATGCAAATGCCTTTATCACCGTCGATACCTCTCTCACGAGACTCCCGTTTCGGTAAACCAAACCCTTTAGAAGACCGTAACGACCCTTGATTTATTTTTTTTTATTTTTACTACTATATACTTTCGAATGCTTACTCAAATTAATAAACTCTGCAATTAGATGATTTATAAACTAACGATAATCTTGAACGCATGTATTCTTAATGGTAATGTTAGTATTGAATATTAATGCAATCTTGATTTTATGCAATCCGCGATTAATATTCTATGCTTTTAACTGCTATTAATGACGAAATGTGCGTCTCTACAGCACAATGAACTATGTTTATTTTACAAACATTCTTAGAGCTTGAGTTATTTCTACAATTGTGTGAGGTAATCAGGCCTATTCAATGATTTGTATTGCATCACGCATTGAAATGTATTCATATTTGTAATTTGATTCTTCCTGGAGTCAAACACGGTCCGAGTTGCATAATCAAGTTGCATCAATCCGAGAATCATAATCATAATCAACACACATTGCAGTTCACAAAATATCTACAAATTTTCCTACTCCATATAGGTTGAGATATAATTGACATCGATTTAATTTCCTCCAATCTCACCGAGAAATCTCAGGCATGCTGAGCTGAAACGTGCCGGAAATATACGTCTGCTACATATCTCAATTGAGATTCTGCAGAGTGGAGACTGCGATTCCAGAATAAGGTACACGGAAATGCGAAGCGTTAAATAGCGAATCAAAAGAACGTGAATATCTGTAATGAACAAACTTGGCCCAATGTAGGCTTTAGTGTTCATAAAAGCTGCTATCATCATTCCTTTGTTATATTTCTTCATCATTTTACATTTAATTCATATTTCGATAATTTTTTAGAGAATGTATCCTTAGATCCTTGTGCCCTTTCTGGAAATCGATTAATGCATTTTTCTAGAAAAATAACAAATATTATCATCCCTTCACAAATATCTGAGAAAATTAAGAAACCTATAAATATTTAAGTTCTCGAATCACCTCCCTGCATATGAAACATCTAACCTAACCATATCTACCGTATTATTTCATATTAAAAATGCATACCAATCAGCTACAAACAGGGATTTAACATTTCAAATCTTACAAATAGCATAGTGACACCTTGGAAACCTAACTTAATGTGTTATAAGCCACAATCGAGTTCCAAATTATTAGAATTACATCTCCCCTTGGAAATAATAGGAACAGAATTAATCCGTTCCGGGGAGCCACGAACTCTATTTTTTCAATTATTTCGATTATGAATGCGCTGAATTTTAAGGTGAAATATTAAGAGGTGTTAAAAATATTTGAATATATTAATGTTAATTACTTTTCAGGAGTTATAGTGGTAGTTTCTGCGGGAACTACTCTGTGTGTACAGAGGATGGAGCACTTTAGGGGGTCAAGGGTCACAGAGGTGTCGGGCATGGAGCCTGCGAAAGCAAGCGCGTCTGGGAAGGCGCTCACTTCACATTGTGCCTTTCACAGACCGATTTCGCACTCGATGTTTTAGATTCGTGCATGTAAACCCTGTGATATGCAGGGGCATAGGATTCGTGGGGCATTCGGAATCAAAAAAAAAAAAGGATTCGGATTCCGAGACGATATTTTTTCGAATCTTTTATTCGGATTTCAAGTTGCTGGATATCTGTGGCGTTCGAATTACGAGGAAATTGGTGTAAAATTAAAAAACTATCGACTTGACCAATTTCCGGTAACGTCTATGACTCAAACTCTTCAATCCCACATTAGATTCAAGAACCGCAGCGTTAACATAACCGCATAGCCGATTCATGTCTTGCCTTTCATCTTAACCACCAATTTATTTACAACTCGGAAAGAGTAAATCATGAATACGCCAAGGGATTGAATGCGGCATCTCCTTTGAATCTCGCTCTGCTTTAATCTCCATTCTAACTTCGCTCGTCCCGTTCCCTCTTCCTCTCTTTTCCGTCCATAATAATTCCCTCGATACATTTTATCATTCTCTCCGTCCGCATTTAAAAAGGGAGGCGTCGCCCGCCGAATCGGATCCTTTTTCCGGAACTTTCCCAAAATTGCCTGTTTGCGCCTCAAGGAAACGACTTTGCATTCTCGGGAAGACTTCTTTTCATTCGCCTCCTCCTCGAGGCGATTTTCCCTCGATTACTTACGTCACGGAGTGATTGTCTCCAAGTGAAGGATTACGCCTCCTTGGGCGGATTTAATCCTCTTGCTAACCGAGAGAAAACAATCGTCGCGTCCGACATTTGGGAGTGCTCTCGAAGTCGATCTAAAGGATTTCTCTCGAATAGCGGAATTAGCTCACTCTCCATTCACTTATCTTAAATTTGCCTCTTTCCGAAGAGTCCCATTGAGCATCCACTGTCACCCAAAAACTCGCTCCCTCCTTTAATTCCCTTTTCCTGTGCGAAATGCACCCTTCCTCTCTCCCCTCTTTCCTTTCTTCTTTCCTAGATTTATGATAGCTACTCATTCATGACTGTTCACTCTTTTTTCTGCCTTGTTCCCGAGTAGGCATTTTACCTTTTTCCCCTCTCATAACTACTTTGGTGGCGGAGGAAGATATCTCAGCCTTTTTATACTTTTTCTTCTCGTTCCCTTTATTCCCTTAATTTTTTTCTCGACTCTACGGGGTAGAAAAAATTCCCACATAACGAGCCTCTTCTCATTTCTTCCCTCCCTGCTACATTTCCTTTTGTCATGTTCCTCATTCTCATCCTTCCCCTCGATGGTGCTTTCTAAGGAGACTCCTTATCCCAAATCGTTAATTTAGCCCCCTCCCCCCTAAACTTCTCTTTTCTATATAAGGGTACACACACGCCCACACAGAGCATGTAAAGCAAGCCGACAATTTACTTCTCCGCTATTCTACTCCTAAGGGCTTCTTTTCTTCCCACCCAATTCTTGTCCTTCTTCCTTTAAGACGAATTTAGGGACTTTGAGCCACTTTATCGCCCAAGAGAATGCTCTGGGACTAGGGTTCTATCACAAAAGCTCTCTTCTGATTCGTTTCGTCGGTGAAGGAGAGCGGGTTTGATGGTACTGGTGGAATATGGATAAGAAAAGATGATAGCACTAGAATGTAGGCTAAAGTCAAGAACGAGAACTGTCTATTAGTTGTCGGATCAATGTGTTTCTTGATTATTTCTCGAGTTAATCTTCCGTAATGATTACTGTGGTAAATGAGAATTTTCCAATTATAGGAGCACGTATAAAAGACCTTAATTTTACCTTTCTTCAGTAGTTTCAGATACTAGCTATGGTTTCTAAGGTCTAAATTCCGCCTCCAATAGATCATGGTTCAGCAATATTTTTCGGTAGGATGACCATATATAGCCAACCTCGGTACTTCAGTGGTTAGTGTATTTGCCCGGAAAATGGGGGACCTACGTCTAAGTTCTCATTTTCTTACCTGTCATTTTTTGGTATTCTACCTCACGACTAATCCGTACTATGTTATTCACCTTTCCTTATTCCATGGCAAACATTTGATTTACGGGACAGATTGTGTAATATAGCTTCAGAAGGACATGTATCTTTTAAATGAAATGCAAATCCTGTACATTAACAGTTAGGAAATGTGTTTGCCTTTCCACTTGCTTGAAAGAAATGAAAATGTATTTTAAATTAAATATATAGTCATAGCTAAAGGGAACTTTTTCAGACATAAACAACGATTGAGCGAGTCATTTGAATAAAGCAAGCGAGCCGGTTCCGACCCAGCAGCCACGGTTTACTCATCTTTACTTCAGAAGTTGATTTCTTAGAAAATACCAGTTTTTCTTGCATAGAGTTCTGTTTATATATATAAGGAATCTGTTATATAACTGCCATAAATGTCACAACATTTTAATCTCTCTTTCGTTATAAATCGTTGCTAGTTGCTTCATCGATTCTGGAATACTGTCAAAGTAAAACCCCATTAGGGACTTAAGAATTTTCATGCAAAAATACAAGCCAATAGGGGTTATTTCGCCAGATCTAGATCATTAACAGGGCTCAGTCAATGGAAAAATCCAAGTAGATGAAAACGCAATGATTTGAGTTATGCTTTTGAATCAGTCGTCAGATTGGCAAATAGCTGTAATCATACAGCCCCAATGTAGAAGAAGAGACATTTTGAAAATGTCCTAGTGTACTCTAAAAAATAAAAAAGATTTCAAGCCCTGTTCCCTCAAATGTTGAATACAGTATTGTTTGATCATCCTCATGAAAACGACCGAAATATTTCCTCATCCATGTTTTTGCCTCCGGTTAAGCTGTGTCTTTCTCATCAAGGAAATGAATTTGCATCGATTTTCACTCCATTACCCCTTCTCTTCGTCGTTCGCTTTTCATCGTCAATTCCCGCACATTTAGCATTTGATTCATGCCTCGTTCTTTTCCGCCCCAATCCATTTCCCGATATTCCCTCGCAAACATTCCTCTTAATAATATTACTCCGATCAATCGCCATTTTACCCTTCTCTCTTTCGAGAGCCATGCAGCAATAAGATCCGATATCTTTTTTATCGATCTCTCTCCATCCTAAGCGGACGAATGAATTGCAAGAAAAGTTGTTGGCGTATTTAAGTCCGTTTTGTTTCTCTCGTTGAACCCGATGTTTCCAGAGAAAACTCAAAATATGTTTCCTATTACAGTTAAATCCTCAAATATGCCAAATTATGGTTTTCATGCGTCATTTTCAATTATATGTTCGTTTTCCTGCGGTTAGCTTTCCTTTCCTTTAAATTTTCAAGCAATGTTTTCCAATTTCCAAGAGTGTTGAACTTCTGTAGAAACTGAAGGATAGACGCTTTCAAATCTTTCCTATAAATGTATTGGATCCCAATGTCCAAGTCTTCGATGAATACCTCTCTCCTTTCCTCTCACCCATCCTCTCCGCTCTCATCGATACCACTCCCTCTCGTAACCCAACGTTCGCCCTCCTCCCTTCCTTCCCTTCATATATATTTGACTTTGTTTTCTGTACCTCAAGTTAACTCCGTGAGTCGAAACCTTGGTCGATTAATAATAAATTCTGTGGTTTGTAAAAGTTTGAATTTTATTTGTTCCTGATAGAGTCTTACTATGAAGAGTCGGCCCAAGAAGTTCGTTCTAAGCTTTCAATCTTCAAGTGTATGTTCAGTAATAAATTCCCCCGATAAATCCTTATAGAAGTACATCACCATGGAAACACATAATAATACTATACTTTTCTTTCCCCGACCCTCCGTTAATTTTGAAACAACTCATCATGATTTGATAATTTTGCTTTTGCCTGCTAATATGTTTTTCTTTATGTCGCGTTTCCTTTTCCTGAATATCGAAAATAAGTATCATTCTTTCCAAATTTTTATCAATGAAGCTTCGTTCATCTTTATTCCTTTCACGGTCCCCGCTAACCGTGTCTCATTAAGAAATAACCTTCACATTCTTCGTTCAATTTGTATTTCCATTTCTTTCTAATGGCTTCCTCTCCGGAAAAGCCTTTTTCCTTTGCTCTCCTGTTCTCGATTTCCAGGCAAATTTTAAATGGAGTACTCATATTGCCCAAGGGATCCGGAAGAGGGAGGGAAATGAGAGATCATAGGGAAAGCGAGATCGGGGAATTATCGAGAAGAAAGGATTTGGAAGGAAAGACGTGGGAATGGAATGTCTGTGTCGAGGGAAATGGGCTTCCTATTCTATGATAGTGTCAACTTTCCCTTTTCCTGTGTCTTCCTTCCCCTTTCTATCTTCCCCTAGACCCAGCTCTTCTTCCCTCTTTTCTAGTCCTAAACTCTGTTATATTTAGAAATACGGAAAAGGTGTGCTTTTGATGTCTACCAAATGCTAGGCCATTTATGCACGCGCACTTATCGAAAGGTTAAATCAAGTAAATGGATAAGAATCTGTGGTTTGTTAAAGTTTGAATTTTCTTTGTTCCTGGTAGAGACTTACTATGAAGAGTCGGTCCAAGAAGTTAATTGTACACTTTCAATCTTCAAGTGTATGTTCAGTAATAAATTCCTCCGATAAATCCTTATAGAAGTCCATCACCATGGAAATACATTAGAATAGTATACTTTTTCTTTCCCCGACCTAATTTGTCGGTAAATGTGACGAAAAAGCTAGAGAACGATGTTATTTTGCGATGGTTAGGCCTCATCTCGAATATGCATCAAGTATATGGGGTCCGGCAGACGATACATGCATCCGTGAACTCGAGAAAGTGCAACGGAAAGCGATACGTTTTGTTAAGAAGTGCTACGATAAAAAAGCAAGCGTTACCAAAATGCTGTCAGATGCAGGTTGGGAATCCTT